>VUJU01002293.1:0-39323 GCA_009835225.1 Aphis craccivora
TAATATTCACTTTCACACAACACAAGTGTATTTTTTTGTGCACTACAATACTGTACGTATTAAATATAGGTACAATATGAGTAACATGTACACGATTGTTCTATAATATGCCCTAATCACTTTTTAGTTTTTGTACATCGAAACTCTGATGGGTTATGTACACATCAATCGGAAAACTGCATTGAAAATACATATAACATTTTTTTATTTCAAATAACAGGGATTATCTTATATATGTACGGTTCTGTTACTGTCGTATTATACTAAACACACATTACACAATCATGCGTACACTCGTCTATTTCTATGAGCCATGTTTCAACAATATACGGAGATGAGAGATTATTACTTCTAACCTTTTATTTATATACATACATCGTACGGCGTTTTATGAACCTCGACACACGCGCACACATTCAAATATGTATATAATTTATTTTAATTTGTATAAAAGTTAATAATTTAATAACAAAACAACACATTAAATCGTATATAAAATATATAAACGTCGCAGTAATATACCACACACGTATATTATACACGCGCACGCACCGTATACGCGTACACACAGATACGTACATAGTATGCGTATATATATATATATATATATAAATTATAAATATACCATTTATCTCATTTATAGGCTCGGCGGCCACCGTCGTCGACACAACTATTATATTACTACATTATAAATTACACCGGCTGCAAAATATAAATCCGAAGAAACGGCACAGAGACGCGTCCTGATGACCCTTTCAACGTGTGACCGATGCCGTCGCCGCAATGTATATAATTGTTTTATATGGATATTATGACAGACAAGCAAAACCTATGGGAATGGGTGCAGTCTATATATATATATATATATATACGTACATAGAATAGGTACATATATAGGCACACATTACTCGCGGTGTATACATTATAACTGACGCGCATTCAACGCGCACAAAGCGGTGTAATAATAATAATAATAATAGTATGGCGGCGGCAACGGCGATCTGGGCGTTTAAATCTCTTTTAGGACCGGCCGCGGCGACGAGAGCGCTCGCGCGCGCGCGTCTACATAATATTATTATAATATATGACGATACTATGAATACGAAATTAGTTCCTAATAAGCGTCAACATTGTTTGGATTGGCGAGCGGGCGAGTTTATATTGATGTGCGTGTGCGTATGCGTATAACAAAATATATAATAATGTATAATATGCATATATATATATATAAGCGTTGCAGCAGCACACATCATGCACGTGTAGGTATAGATATTTACGATGACGACGGTTAGTGGGTCAACTGGGCGGGCGACAATCTCGAAATCGTTATTTGTACTATTATCATATATTAGGTATATATATTAGTGTTGGAAGCATAATACGGCTTTTTTTTTCATTCCACTATTCGATCTATGCTCGCGCACGCGCCCAAGAACAGAAAGAGATAGAGTGAGAGAAAAAAGTAAATTTACATTTACATTTTACATAATGCGTGCATTAAAACACAATGTTCTGCTGAATACGGATTATTGGCCGCTCAAATCTTTTACACTTGTATAATATATTGTGTGTACCGGCTCGCATGTTATTAAAACTAGAAGAGTAGTTGGATAAACGGTGATGACGACCAGACGACGACGACATAATATTATCGTGACTACGAATTCGAGACGGTTCGACTACCTATATATGTACAATACCAAGTCATGTACACTCGAATCAAATACACGGGCTGCGAGATCCATCGTCGTATATTCGTATCATGTTCCGCTGAACATGTCTATAATATATGTAGGTAATCGCGGGGCAGCGGTTTTTACACATCGAAAAATAATTATTATCGTTCACGCAGATTGGTTCCGCGAAATATTATAAGTAATAACGCCCCTAAATCCCAGAATAGAACGTTAGAGAAAAAATCGTCTATAGCATACGCTGACTATATAGATATCATGTATACATATATTATAATGTATATGTAGATACCTACATATTATGCATATAAATATTATGTTTCAACTGACAATAACTTTACTCTAACCAGTATAAATAGTATAATAATATAATAAATATATAGTACAAATATCGAGGATATATAGATTATTATAATATGAACTGAACGTTTTATCCTTTAGATTCGAATATATACTACTCAGCGAATATATTATACCGATTTATACTTATTTATACACAAATATACATCATATATATGCATATACTGCATATTATCATGTACACTGTACAGTTTTTAAATTGCTATTATTTACTGTATTATTATTACTATTATTAGCATATACACTACGTCTAACGTCATCATTATGGGAGACTGTAAAGACCGTGCCACATGCCAATACAATTGAAAATGTGTGCAAGACCAATTCTTATGGTCCTAGAGAAAGTTTAGCCGTACCTTTGTGAGTAAACCGTTGAATTATTAATATTCCGTGATATGAAAATGCGCGCATTATTACATATTTCCAGCGACTATAGTGTGTGTGACATATCAATCGAACATATTTTCTTCAAATATACTATGTATAATAATGATGTATACTTATTTTACCACGATCTCGTGAAAGTTATACTTTGCTCTCTTTGGTTAGGTTTTTTTCTTATTATTTTTTTAATCCAAAATAAGCTATAAATAGAAATAGGGAAAACGTTACATTGGGTCACTCAATTTATATTATTTCATCATAGATATATTATGAATACAGACATATAGTTATGTATATATATTTATATAGGTATATATATGGTTCGGTTAGGTTAGGTTAGTACTCGTATGAAACAATATCTTGAATTAGCATTGTCCAATAATACAAACAAGCGTCATCTCCACGGTAGAAAAATAATATGTATTATATTATTTCATACATATAAGTGCATACATTTTATACATATATATATAGTCTTATAGAGATCTACGAGTACATCATATTATTATAATATATAGTTTTACATTTTGCGTGGAAATTTCAATTTTAAACTTTTTCCTCGGTGGACAGATTGGCCACATGTGGCGCATTGGAAATTTCTACTATAATGGTATTTATGTATACATATAATTTATATATATATTATATATAATATGTATAAAACACTTCAGATAAGACAAACGGTGTATATATAGTAACAGTTTACACATAGAACAGGCGATATTAATATTTTTATCTCGCGTATATAGTTGTCCTTTCACATTCTTTTTGGCGGGTCATCTGTTAACCTTCAAATATACTTTCCGGCGGTATAATCTATCGCTCGTAAATCCACACGCCTAGTCAATACAATTTTTTTAACAAGAATCATTCGATGGGTCATCTCACAATGCCATTATTTGTCGTACTCACTGGAAATTTATTATAGAAATAACGAAATATCACAGCGGTCGTAAGTAAATATTAAATGTGTACTTGTTATAATACACATATATATTGGTATGTGTATAAACTCGACAAGACACATTCCTATGATGTCGTTTTCTACGCGACGAATTAACACATCTGCACAAGTTTGTCCACAAAAATATAAACCATTATGTACTTAGTTTTTTTTATTAAAACAATAACCGTTTTTACACTCACATATTATTTATTGTACATATATGTACATACATTTAGGGTTCCTAAAAGGACTGCAAATGCATCGTTTCAAATTGAAACTTTCAATGTATATACTATATATACCTAAGAATAGTGTAGAGTATAGGTCTGATTGTATTATATTGTTCTTAAAACGTTGTTTAAAATATTTTGCAACGCTAAATTTATATTGTTGTTTTAACCCTCCCTTCCTCCTTTTTCACAAAAACAAATAGTTTATTTTTCTAGAATTTCCTCTCTAACAATTTTTTTTTATTTATTTTTTTTGTAATTTTATAATTTCATACATCAGCTGCCAGTAGGACCTAACCTAACCTAACCTGACTTACGATTGATTCCTTATTATTAAAAATTAAAAATTATATGTTATGCATATAGTCTCAAATTGTTTTTTCGTATGTTTATTATCAAAGTCATATTACTTGATAGTTAATAAGTGAAGATATCTTACATACATACATATTACATATGTTAAATTTATGAATGAATTTGTTAAGTATTTTAATTAGATTATTAATGGATAAGTATTTTAATGATTCGTAATTTAGAAAATATTTTATTACTCTTAATAAATGAATACACGATATAATCGTATCTATTTTTCTCTCCGGCTTTTGTACCCCTCAACGACTTATTCACAACTCTGCAGCAAATATATCATAAATCATGGATTTACCAACTATATTTCAGTTCTTAGTTAGCGGACCGATTGGCACGATCTATATGTCTAACGTCTCCTGTTGGCATCTACTAAGAACGCAAAATTCAAAAATAAGAAAAAAAAAATAGAACCTCAGGCAATGTGGTCAAAAAAACGTTTGATGATGTGAAATTCGACCAACTGGTTTGTTTGCATATATACGTTATATACATAATACATATCATTATTATGAGATATATTCGAATAATAAGTACTATATACGAAAGTTTTGCACGCAACCATTATTGCTACTGCAGATTTCTGTACCGCAGGCACTCTCTCTCCTTCTCTCTCTCTCTCTCTNTATATATATATATATATATATATACAATATACATTATACGCATGCACTGTGTCATCCAAATTTCGATTTACAAATAATTGGTGAGGAGATCACGCATTAAAACCTTATTAATTTTCGTAAGATGTGGATCACTCTGTATACATAGATTATAAAGTATAATATAGATATATGTATGTGTGAGTGTTAGATGTGCGCGTGTTCGCACAACCGATGATGCTGTTGATTCCACCGCTCATCCTTGGGGGATTAAGTTTCCATTTCGGGTATTAATCGTCCACTCTCCCTTTTCGGCCCCCTTTAAAATACCACGTTTTGTAAATACTGTCGAGTCAGCCACGGCTTTTTGGATGAGGGCTGCTCGACGACAAATTGAAATCCTCGTTGCGTGGAAACTACTACGACGTCCGATAAATAATTTCGTTAGGTACCTATTGTATATGAAACTCGCGGTCGTTTAGACATGTCCCCCAACAGTTTTCTGTTTTTTTCGTTCGCGACAGATGTCACAACTGTTTCCCCCTAGACGAGCTATAATAGAAATAATATGTATAATAATATGATAATACTGTATTCACGTGACTACGTCCGACTTACCATATAATAATGGTGACTGTTGTATTATATTAGGTATTGTGTTTCGGTTTTGGTCGATATATTATAATACAATATATACCTATATGTTACATTACATATAATTATAATATATGACTGTAACTATACTATAGCACGTGCTATCTAACATCATAAATAATAATCATCGATAAAAAAAGACAGCATATATTGTAAATTGTAATATATACATTTCTACTACAATTTTTTTCAATATAATGATATAAGAGTCCATAGATATATATAAATATTCACGATGCTACAACGGATGTCAGGGTTTTTTTTTTTTTTTTTTGTCACAATTAGTGATAGTCGCTATCAATTCAAATACTGCACGCCGAATATGATAATATCAGATGATTTATACATAGTATACAATACTAACTAATATCTATACTTATTTCTGTATTATAACATATATTGTTTATGACAAAGTATGAAAAAAACCTATAACTACGGATGAAGGAATGCTTATTAAATATAATAGTATACCGAAGTGACAAATGTAAGATAATTTAAATTAATTTATGAAATGTTTATATAGGTAATAATAATAATTTTAAACAAACATGATTTTTAAATAAACAGAATTCGTTAAAATAATTTATGGTAGGTATATATTTTTGTATTAAATATAATGATATTATATAGGTATGAAAATGATTGCAATAAGTAAATAATTTATTGATAGAGTAGTTGACTTATGCAGTGTTAGTTGTAGCTTATCAAAAATAATTCAATTAGAATAAAAATGACAAAATAATTCAATTTTTCGCTTTAAAAAATTGATTTAAATTTCATAAAAATATACGAAATTAAATTAATCATGGAATGAAAACGTTTAAGTTCCCTTATTGAATATTCCATGTCACTACATAAAAATTAATTTTCAAAACATATTATTGGTAAAGCAGCAATCAAAATTTATCACCGAGTCTATAATATGAAACCATTGTAACGGTTCAGACTCTTTAAAGATTTTTTTTTTTTTAATTTTTTTTCATCATCATCTCTCCTGTTAACTTGGAACAACAATTGCTTATTCAATGAACGATGCGGTTTTTAATCAAATCTTCATGCACCGATGCAACTCGCTAAGGTAATTTAAAATTAAAAATAGAGTTCATTAGTCATCGACATTATGAGAACAGTAACAAAGAAATGAAAATTCTTCGAGTTAATATATCTGAGAAGAACAATTCGTCGTTAAAACACGAACAAGTTAAATAATCGTATATTAGTTAGAAACGTTTGAAAAGTAAAGTACATAAAAATAAAACAAAAATAACATCGACTGGAGTAGGTTAAAATTAAAATAACGAAAAACAAAACCATCTTGTTCATTCTTGGCTGCTGGTAAATTAGCATTGATGATCACCGTACACCACTGTCATCAAAACTGGCGAATTCACAATACGCATGACATCGAAAACGGGACATGATTTAAGTCGATCACATAAGTTCATCACACAAAAATTGAATTAACTACATAAAGTCTACATTATTTAATAATTTTCTATTGACATTTTTTGTTCTTAAAAAGATTGCACGAGCCAACAAACATCTACAACGCAGATATTGATAAAAAGAAAAAAACTTATGGGTGGGAAAATAAAAATATAGCGTATGTATGTGTGACGCATGTGTATGTGTGTGTAATATTGTACATTATATACTCGTAGGGTAATAATAACGTACAGTGGAGAACAATGCGAAGACGGTTGTAAAACCGAAGCCGTAATAAGATCGGATTTATTGGTGACGTTGATATCAATATATATGTATAATATACATAAAACCATCAATCAGCGGTGGCAGGTCAACGAACGCGTACACCTCGTCACGTGACCTGCAGCGGACACTTTAAAGGGCAAGCCGCCCCAAGGCTCTTACGAAAGATTTTAACTCAGTTACATTAAAATATCATAATACAGTATGACAAAACGTTTTAACAAGTTAACGACGTATATTTTTTATTCAAAACTACTTGCGTCTACATTTTTATGCGAACTATTTTTTTTTTCTATTAGTTATTTCCAGTTACAACATTTCCCTGAGGAGTTATCATAAATCAGTAAAAGCCATTCACCAATATAGTTTAATAACTGAATCGATTCGGAGAATTGTAATTGAATTCCCGAGATTAACAATTTAGCCCTGTTATTTATTCGTTTAGTGTTTAGTCTTTAGTGTATTTAAAAAACTAAATTCAATAACAATTATTACAAGAGTATAACTCGTGCAGTTAATGTTATGAATTTTCAGTTAAAAAGAAGTATCGAAAACTCGTTGTAATATAAGAAAATTACTGTCATTCAAGAAATAATACAATTTATCAAAGACTTATTAACGTTCAAAAATAAAATAAACTTTGCATACTGTCAACAAGCTGTAGTTATATAATATCTACCTCTAATTAACAGCAACTAGGTAGCCAAATACCTTGATACTCTTAATCAATAGCCGTATTATCTATTTTTATATAATATTAATATTTAAAATAAGTACACTATAATTACTTATAAGTCTCTATCAAAATAAGTTACCGTGGACGGATTCACGGATTCGTAGACAACGGACCTTTTTACTAATACTTTCAGCACGCACTTATAAAGACACGACGTGATATTATAATATTATTATACAAGCTACATTATTCACAAACCGGTGCAGTTAGAGCTCTCTTTACAAAATTACCTATTCCGTTCCGATTTTTCCCCGTCAACACGCCGTCTTGTTTACATTATACATTATATGTAACGTACATATTGTGTCGGTTTTCCGTCCAACACACACACACATAAACGTTAGTCTCACGACTGTTTTTGTAATGCATTTCGTTCGTCCGGCGCGTGATGTATAGGTAATATATCACATAGCGAGCGTGTCCCCAGCTGTTACACCTCCCTTCTCGACGCTTCAGACGCCCACTTTTAATTTGTGATCTACATATATAATATTATAAATAAGTGTGTGCGTTAAAATATTATACCAACGTATCAACAAGCACTCAGATGTCACGATACGCAGCACGTCGTCGTCGTCGTCCGCCAGACACGTCCCGCACTGCAGTTAACGTGGTGTGATTAGCAGTCGATAGTTGTAGTGTGTGCCCGGACACGATATTATAACGAACAATATAATATTAATAATACGTATTATTAATATTATAACTGCACGTCTGCACACTCGTAGCTGGTCACCATCGTTAAGAGATGAGGCCACGATAATAGGTATACGATACATTGCATTGAATTTTATAATTTTTGTAAGATTACTTAAAACAATATGCGTTTACATGTATATTATTATTGAAAAAATAACCATGCATTGTATCTAAGCATATGACTTTTTCGATTTAAAAAGTGTATACTTTCGTAATTACATAAACGCGTCTGTAATCGACATTGTAACTGTTTAAAAGGTATGTAAGGGTATAACGCACTATGTATTTCACTATATATTATATTTATCGAATACTTTTATAAGAATATAATGGGTGTAACCTACGTCGTTTTATAATAATATTCCATCGCACGAAATGACAATAAAATTTAATTTCAATTAATCCTTACGACACACGACGGAGATCCCATCGTCATTTGTGGCGACTGACGATATCGCGATTCCATCTTTTTATAATATTATATATTATAAATCTACTCGTAATAGAGTATAATGTTCATATAAATTACATTATTTTATATACCTAGGTACTATTAAATTCAATCGTAGAAGCGAACGCGTCCGATATCTATGATAATAATAATAATTTTTTAGAACATAATACATTAGCAATACAGTAATGCAATGCTTATATTTTGTTGCCGGAAAAAAACGATATCGAACTGAAAGACAATACAATTATAGAACAAAAATGCAATCAATTAGTGCGTCAATTAGAGTTTCCGGGGAGAGTATTCGCAGAAACGATATAAAACCAGATTGCGCACCGTGGCCATCATGGATCAGAATGCTAATAATCCCATTAACTCCTTTTCGACTCGAATAGAAATGGCTTTATAAACATTTTATTTTATTTTATTTTATTTTTTTTTGTACAAGGAATCTGTAAAAACCGGACACGTGATGTTTGTGACTATTGCGACAACGGCGGGTTTCTCTATAGTCGTGAAAGGGTCTTAACCTAATTGTTTCCATACGTAAACATCGTTCGGATGCGTACAGGGTTGATAATGACCTTCAATTAATAAAACTACAACTGCGAGGAGTGCGAGAAAAAACGTTACATTTTACTTTTACGGCACATACGTCGACGACGGTCGACGGTTGGCTCGTAGAGCAATTATATTATTTATACGATAATTAATCGATACAAGTTCCAACAATGACTTTTTCTTTCGCCAAAATTAACGTACTCGTTTTGTTTTTAATTATCATTAGTGATAAACGTAGTATGTTTATTGTTTATAGACATTTAAATTTTTTAAATATTTATTATCAATAATAATGACTCATAACCCAACTCATTGTCAATAAGTGATTATATATCAGCAAAAGTAATAATTATATGATTTTTACACTTATTCAAATAAAGTTGCGTGAATTCATAGAAATATTTTACTGTTTTTACTTAGAATTTAAATAAATTTCATTTGACCTATAAACTTTGTTGATATGACTGTTTCTAGAAATATTGAAATTACTACAAAAAATTGCGATAAAATTAATTGGATACGGAAATAATATCATCAACGAACGATCGTGGTTTTTCGATAGTATGGTTAAAATTCGAAGAAATTGATTGAATAATAAAATGCGTGTACACGCCTTCTGTTCAGTGAACTTTGTATGCTGTTTACTTAAACTTTTTCGTTTATTAACACAATAATAATGGTTGAACACAGACAAAAACTATACTCTTAATAAACATTCCTTGAAAGGTCATAAAGATTGTGTTTCATTATACAATACTTTTTTAAATAACAAGAATTGATTAAAATGTACATGTAAAATAATTAAAAGTATAATAACATTTAAAAATTAATTAAAATCATGTTTTGTTTAAGTCTAAGGTAAAAATATGTAGGTATAATGTATATCCTTTCTCACAAACAAAATATTAGTATATTACACCGGTGTAGTATTAGAACAAACGGGTTTTCCATAGTTGATTTTAACTGTTGTTAAACATATTTAAAAATTTGAAAAACAAAAGAAATGCCTATTTAATATAATAATAATACTACCTGTATAGGTACATATAATAGATATTATAACTATGGGTTATTGAAAATCTAAGAATAAATGATGATAATCAGAATTGGTATTGAATTAATATTTATATTGATAACCCAAGACATACACACAATTATACTCTCAGATAAAGTTTTCTGCATAAGTGATTTCAAATTCAAAATTCTCAGAATAAAAATCTTCATTTTTTTTTTATCATTGAGTACACCTCAGTAACATATTGATTATCAAATGCATTTCTAATGAATAAAGTAAAATAAACAATTGTTTAGCTTATACGTTACAATCTTAATTAATCGAATATACTAAATATAGTGTAAATAAATTATTTAAAGCCTAAGTAAAATATTAATGAATTATAATAATAATATTATGACATAAATAAATAACTTAAATTTTTATACTTATAGAGTTACAGTCAAGTCACCCTAGGCTATACACAGTATAGATATATTTATTAAACATCTGAAAACTATTTAACTACATTATTATATTATATACGATTATATTCATAGTATAACAAAGGTTAAAATTCTTGATCATATCAAGTTTCTACAAAGTACGGTGGGTGCAAGTACCTATATTATACATAAGGGGAATAAAAAAATCGACGATATGCCAGGGCGTATATTTTGCCCTCGACTAGCGGAGTAGTCACCCCTATGGTCAATAGATTATAATAATAAAATATCATCTTTCCTCTGATATAGCAAAACGACACAGTTTTCACAACGAATATTATACCGATGGTGCTACTGTATTGCTGCTATGGTATAAGATTTATAACATATTATAGATGTCACGGAGATATTATATATATTGCATACATACACTATATTATAGTAAATGAGACCAACACGACTATATTAGTGAGGTAGTGGGGTAAAAGGGAAACATCACGATGAATGAAAACTGTGAAAATATTACGATCAAACGGTGGCTATACAATATAAATATGTATAGAATATAGTCTATATACTTAAAGACTAACGATAGAATCCCGAAGAAATTTATAGTGGCTGGTCATTGTGTGGTAGTTTTAAGTTTTTACCAATAAAATAAATAAGTTTGGTTATAATTTGGTTAAACGGTTATTTGAATACTTAGAAATCGATTAGTCTAAAATTTCCGGAAATTAAAATATTCAAATGTAATACATTTAACATGTAACAAAATGAAGTATCTAGCTATTCTCAAATCAATTATTCAAGGTATCTATAATAAGAACATTATCTAATAAGTCTACTTACCACGAAGAACAAAATATCCTATTCTAACCTGGGTGTAAGGAAGTTAATATAACTCAAGATGGGATAGAAATATAGAATGGTTGGCACTTATTTTTAGCGTAGAAACAGTAAAATCAGATATTATATTTTTCTACTGTAACTATTACACTTCTGAGCGGTTATTTTAGGTTTAAAAGTGGTGCAGGCGACAGAGAACATCTGTGTTCTGCATATTGTCGCTTCTTGCATTGACAGCTCCAAGATTAAAGATTTCTACACTACTTTATACCATACAGCTAGTATACATATTTTATTAAATTATATACATTATACATTAACACTATGCAGGTAGCCGATGAGTAAAAAAAAAACCCAATATATATGGATATGTAAATAATCAATCAACCATGTTTCGGGCAGGTGAAGTCAAAAATTCCATATTTGCATGAGATATATAATTGTATTTTAAAAAAACATTGCAGAATGCTTATTTGTATATGAGTGTGTGACTGTGTCAGTTTGCTAAGCGAGAAAAGGTGGCGTGAGAATGTGAGACTATCACCAGCTGTAGATGAAATCGAGTTTTTTAAACATTTACATATGTTTAGCATCATATAGAAATATACTAGTATAAGTCCCATGGTTTATGGGCAGAGTATATGTTTTGTTTCATCGTGGTAACCTTATAGAATTGCATAAAATACATAATAAATTGTCTTTCAATAATATGCAGGAACTAGAGAGCAAACTTAGAAGATTGTCTTCGAAATAATATCTATAGGCGCCACATAGCTAGTAAACTCCAATCGAATATATATTTACATTAATAATATGTAAATGACTAATAAGCATTACTATAATATTATATATACTGTTACATTCATTTAAATGTAAATTAAACTCGCGAGGACTGCATACGCGGTATGCTGAAAATGTGCAATTATGCTACCACCAGTGGATTATTATAAATTACAATTTTATAAGAGCGACGCTGAAATCGGTATTTTATAATTCATATATAGCATATACGGCTATACACTAACCTATTACGATACTCACCATTTCGTCCAACGATAATATTTCGTGACTATATACAGTTATACTCATACGTTAGTAGTACGTGTATAACATTATTGTGAACATACAACTACACAAGTATTTATCACGCAGATTTAAATTGTTTTCATACAGTGATAATATCCCAACTTTAGATCATTTGTTAATTGTTATAGTAATAATTATAAAATTTAGTTTGATATCACAATTATTATAAATTAGGTAGCTAGGTATATAAATTTTCTTAAAACAGCACATTAATTTGCATAAAATATATTTATTCGTTTTTATTTTTATCGAATTTTACCGATATGAGTGAGTACATATGGCCACCACCTGCAGCTATTTACACTGCGTCTTGCGTGAGAATTTATATACCTACATATATGTATCATTTGAAAGCGTTTCTATCTGCTATATCTTGTCACTGCAGCAGTGTACTTATTAATGGTTTACTGCTAATGGGCGACGACAACGACGATTCAAAGAAAATTTCGTTTTCAACTGATCACTTTTGATTTTTAGTATACACCACGTGGTGCACACTGCATGTTTCGTGACCGGTTAATTAGATACGATTCGGTCGCTTTATTTTCATCCTCGTCGCATAGCAGTCAGTAATTGCGAACAATATCATGTGCTGTATATATATATATATGTCTGTGTGTACTATATGTAATATGTACATATATAAAACGAACGAAAGTCCTTAAAAAATTTGCCAACGCCGTACTTGGCGACGAATCCGTTTTACTTTTCGCGCGTCCACGCGGCTAATTGACCTGAATACCTCAACAAGGGGCTGCTGCAGTAAAAAGGATAATAATAATAAAAACGCATCACATATAGGTATATATTATTATATACTTGTACCTATACGACACAGGCACACACGACTTTCGCGTTATTTATCGACGCGCGTATATCTCTTGCACTCTCTCCCCCTCTCTATCTCTCTCTCTCTCTCTCTCTCTCTCTGATGTCTGTCTCTCTATCTATCTCTTTGCAACCTGCTGCAGTTAATATGTACCTATCTATATATATATATATATATATATATATGTGTGTGTGAACCAGAGAAGAAAACCGTCGCAACCGGTAGATTTTTGACAATCGCAATTGCGGGGGCTATATATCTGTGCATAATTATCGTATCAATCAAGCAGTCGAAAACGGGAAATACGCGGTTCGAACACTGCACCGACGCCGTTGTTGCATTGAATATGAGGTTACGGACACAATAACTTGCCTCTGGGGAAGAATACTCGGCCCTAGTGCGGTGCGTATACTTAGGCCCGCGCGCGAATATATATGTGCACTGCACCGTGAGAACCGTTCACGGGGGGGAGCTGCGCCGCTTTCGAGGTCACGGTCGTCCTACGCAACGCGTACACACGCGTATAATATATACATATTATAGGTACACACGCCTAAATGAAAAAAAAATACGCACGCGCGACCATCGACCTCACCTCGGCGGCGTTCAGGGCGTGTGTGTGATGCGGTTTTTATATTTATTTTCACATCCAATTTTGAATTCTACTTTAATGGACGTATTTAATTTTAGATTAAAATGTGTAGATATGCGGATTGCAACCAAGAAGTCTTCACAATAAACGAGATATTTGTAAGCCAAAGTTGCAACGCACTGCACATCTATTATCCATTACTGTAGGAAAATCAATATACTCGTAATAATTATTATGTCATTCGGCACAAGACGATGGATAACGGGCAGTCGTCAAAAATATTGCAAATATCTAAAGAGAAATAATACAAATGAGCAACGTAAAATTATGGCTCGTAAGAATTGTAATGTCCTAATGTGCATCATGATAAAAATAGGTAATATGTTGGCAAAAAGCAAAAAAAAAAATTTGCAAGAAAGTTACGGGTCACGTTTTTTCTCCTGTGATCGATCACGAACCCCATCCGGCTGTTCTCGAAGCCATCTAGTCTGTTTCGTTTCTGCTTTGGAAACTAATGAGACTCATTGGTTGTGAATAGGTTATATATATATTTTTAAAAATACGATCCTGTGATTTAATGAAAAACTAATGAAAAATGTATAACTAGCAATGGCGAAGCTAGACAATTTTTCTTGGGTAGGCCCGATATTTTGATGGAATAAGGATTATCAATTAATATTTTTATTAAATAAAAAACATGATATAAAACATTCATTTTTGGAGAAAAGTGGGTAGGTCCGAACCTACCAGGCCTACCTGCTGGCTACGCCACTGATAACTAGCGTTGCTATTAAGTAAAATATTCTTTTTAGCCTAGTACCTCTTATTATTTTCGATTTATATGCTGAGTTTTAATCACAATAGTAAATATTAACCTAACGTAATATATTTGGAGCAATCGATTCGGACTGCGATATAACCAAATTCGTTGGCTTAGCTGTACAGCTCTAATGTTCTATAGATAATAACTACGGTATGACCCATATTATATTTTCAAAAAACAAGACGCTACAATGCTACACTCTAAGCTACTAAACGATCGCCATACAACAATATTTGAACTCCCTCATCATAACGCCTACACCTTTTGGTGTAAATTTCATTACATCGCACATAGTGTCTACCGGTATAATAATAGTGGTACTGCAATGCTGTAGATAAATCTATATAGCAATTATATGTTGTTTATTATATACAATTCCAGTCAGCCGTTGGGCGTACACGCATTAATATTACGTCTTAATTGGCAGTTTTGACTGATGCCATTTAAGAAAAAAAAAGTAAAAATGTTGAAGCAAAGCCCAAGGGCGCGGAAAGACGGTCGTTGGCGAAGATGCGGCAACTGCGAGCTGCGGCACATTGCGTGTGACACTCTATAGTTGCATGTTATATAAAATAATTTTTTAAACCGTTTTCGTGAGTCGCTGAATACGAATTGTTGCAGGCTAATCGTCTGGCGATATAATTTTTGAGTAGATACATTATTATAATATTATAATAGGTATAATAATGTATTATACAGATTAGGTCGGTTATCGTCCAGCTGCTTTGTATAAAATATTGAACACTAACGAGATACAAGCTGCGGAGTTAACAATTGACACGTCAAATCATCGACCGATCGATCTAGTGAACACTGCACACTGGTATCGTCATCGCCGTACACAAACATAAATGTATATTTTGTTGGACAGACAAAACCGCTTCGTGTCCATGGCTGTGAAATAATAACTGTATATAATAATACAATTATATACTAATAGTTGTCTCGGCATGAGGTCGTCTATCTGTAGCACTGCACGACCGCTGCAATGAATCAGCAAGTCGTCGTGTGAGTCGCGAGTATACACAGCGACCAAGCAGCATCAAGTGATATTTCAATGTCATATCGATAGGACGAGATCAGCCATCAAGTCGTATGGGTCATTTGTTTTCTGTCATTGTTTTCTTTATTTTCACTCATTTTTACGTATCTAAATAGCCAATTGACCGCTTACGAGGAAAACAGTAATACGACAGTGAATTACGCAATAAAATATCGTAAATTGAACAGTGTTTATTTTAATATTTTCGCAATCTTATACGTTTGGGCCCGAATTAGCCCAAAAATTAATAGCCCTTTAGCGCCTATAGGTAATAACTAAAAACCATAGAATACCAAGTTAATTCAGTATTAATATCATCACACAAATCTATCTACAATAATGCTTATTATTAAAGTATTATTTCCGTTTTCTACAAATGATTTCATTAAAACGCCAGTTGACATATTTTAATCGTTTTACTATCATACTAATCGGGAGCAATTAGTACACTCATATATATATAATATTATATATATTTTTAAAGGATGTGATATCAAAACCAGTTTTTACAAGCTAGAGTTCCGTTTATGGCTATTATATATTTCTCTATTTATCCAAATCGTCGTATAATCAATGCAAAAAAAATGTATTTATTAATTCAGAATAACTAATTTGCTAATTTCTGCAATCAATAATTATGTAATGTTGCATAATATCTTATTTTCAATATACAACTCAAAGATAACCAACTTAAGGTACTTCATAAACTTTACTTTTTCGTATGTGTTTAGACTGCAATATATTTTTAACATAAGCCATGATTAAATAAAAGAAACTATTATAACAATTATAACTTTCAGTAGGTTTAGAATATATTGCTACACGTGTACAAAGAATATTCCGTGAGATAAGATAAAGCAATGTTACTGTACATGATCTTTAAGTGTTCATCTTTTAGACGACGAACGATATTCTAAAGCAAACAGCACCAATAATATATACTTTGCAAATACTTTGCATGTATCACTATGTTATTCCGCCAATTTTTTCTCGTTCCATTGTGCAATCGTTCGGACGTTATTGTATGGTAATAATATTAGCAATGTAACATCATGTTGCTGCTGCTGTTGCTGCTTTTGCTGTACAATTGGCCGTGACTCCTTGAGCCCAACGAAAATGAAACGATCGTGTCCCGCTCACGGTCATTACCGCACGTTTTGGCGGGTCAATAGTCTATTTGACATGTTTCATTCCATTGTGTCGACCGTATGTGTAATAATATATTATGTCAAAAAACCAGTATACGTGTAGGCCCATTGTAGTTTCAACAAAAATGTATAATAATATGCGATACTACATACGCGGTGAATATAGATCGTTCTTATATTATTATTAATGAAGAAATAATATATTATGTAGATCTAAAACCACAAATATATTCGTATTTATAGCATTTAATATAGGTACTATGTAAGCATAGAGAATATGAGATAGCATTACAACCGAAATCACCATTGCTTAGAGAAATACGTTATTAATTTTTTAAAGTTGGCAACGAGGTAACATATGTAAATTGAATGCAAATTACACGCGTTGGGTATAGTATCAAAAACGGTTTTTTTTAACATGCAAAGACATGTGTATAAGACATGTCATGACTAATAACAGTAAAAATATAGTAACAGTAAGATTCCAAGATACATTTTAGAAGGTCGTTTCTTAAGAATATGAGAACGCAGAGCAAGACAAAACTCTCATGTGTCATTTATACAATATTGTTATTGCATTCGATTTAATATAATATAATATTTAATTTAATATTAGAGAAGCTAAAAAAAAAAAAGTAATGCATTTATCACTATATCAACCTTTAAATTAATTTAAAATAAAATTATTCAACGTACCTAGATAATTTTAAGCGAAATGTATTATGTGAATTGTTTAAACACAAACCAATCATAAAAAAAAGGTTTTGAAATAATGATAAATATATTACACGTATAAAGTAACTTTAACAAGGCGCAGCTGAACACGGACAAGGTATTTATAATGATTAATCATACATATTTTTAAAATCGGGTTTACTCTGAAGTGTTTAGTAGGTATATTGGTATGTCTCACACCCTTCAAGTTAATATATTTGGATTGATGAGTTTTCGGTCTTTTAAATTCCCTCATAAGTTGATTACTATTCGTAGACGCTACTGCTGAACATTCAGGGGTCAGTCATATTACAAATGTATGCATGTTGTTTTGTATGAGGTTTATCACTTACAAGAGCTATATATTATGAGTAAAAAGAAAAAAAAATCTAGAGTATATTTCAAGTATTGTGGTGTAGTACACAACGATGTTTCACCACCATTGGACTATTAAAAGATTGAAATGAAAGGAAAAAAAGAGAGGAACATAAGAGAGAACAATCGGAGTCTGGAGCTCTTACCGTTAGCGACACACGTACCCCACAATAACGATAATTTCAATAATAAATTAGATGTTTTGTTGACGGCTAGTCCATTGAACCCTTCTCCCCATTGTCCGTCTGTGTCCGCGGCATATAGTCTTCTCCACTATTGCATTGTTCTACGTACACACACATATACACATATACACATAACACTGAGACTTGGGCACAAGCCCATCCAAGTCGACACATGCAATAAGATATCCTGTACACTGACAATTGCCTGTCATGTTGTTTTAGAATTTCTAGTCCTAATACTCATATAGGTACGTACAATAATAACATGTTAATATAAATTATATTATTATACACATGCAAAATATCATAATATAATAAAATGTATAAGCGGTCAAGGTTAAATCAGTTTTTATTGATACAAAGCGCATACGACGACGATGGGTTTATTATGTGGTCTATGTAAAATAATATAAAACAAAAGATATGCACCAAACTTCCCACTTCTCTAATGCAAGCGGGCGACACCGCCGGGCCCGATGTGCAGATTATCTAATGTATTATTATTATTATTATTATAACATTGTTGTATCCTATAAACATAATATATTATATTATTTTACATTAATAATAGTGGAGGTACAATGACTTTACATGTGGGTGAACGGACCGGGTCGATGCAAATTAGACGTGTAATACAATTAATTTAGTCAGCGTCTGGCGGCAGACGCCGCCGTGCGTGCTATATACATTATACAAGCGCAATCAATTATAATATAACACTTGCAATTCCCGTGTGATGGCTAGGTATTTAAAATTTATATGTATATTTTTTTAATCAACTTTTCTTTTATCAAATGTAAGGCACACCAATTTCATTATGCATTACTTAGCGTTTTTCTTAAGATTTTTTTTCGTTGTATATTATAATGTTATTTAATCGAAAATGTGTCTAACCGTTACTGGGCTGTATTGTCTCACTTTGAACTTCATATTATAACCCATTTTCGTACTAGAATTACAAATTGTGTATAGCGCTACCCATATTGACAATAATATTGTTATTATGATTTACAATTTAAACATAAGAGCCACGAGTGAAAACATTATTTCATGTTTGAAAAATAAATACATTAAAATACAAGCGGACTAGGTATTTATTTGATTATTAATTTTAAATAATGCATTTTATTCTTATTGTTGTGAATTTTTTTGATTAAAAATACTACTGGTAATTTTAATAGTACGAGTGCTTTAAATAATGGAATATAATATAATGTTATGAAAAAAAAAAAAAAAAATACAGTAAATCAGCTAACCACAACCTTTTGAGCACTATCGCTTCTTTTAAATGTATTGACCTACCGCCCTAAGGTGCTGAACAACTAAACAAGTTTTAGTAAATTATTAGAAATCCAAGAAAAATTGTAGTTTTGACACAAAATTATGAAACTAATTTATATGCAAAAATTTGAAACACTTATATCATTGACAGGATAAGTGTAATTAATAGTAAGAGTCATATTATAACATGAGTGTACAAAAACAAATAAAGCAGTTAAATGGTTTGTAGAATTACTTAAATAATAACTGTATAATATACAGTGGTTGGCGAATAAAAATTTTCAAAAACCTTTCTCACTTGTATATGTATATATGTATATTTGGAAGATATCACGCAAAAACGCTGACAATGAATGAGGGGAAAATTTATCAAGAGATTTCGGTGTGTTAAAAAGTGTAAATGCATATGTAGGTGTACCTATATAGAAGTCTACATTAAATAGAACATGAAAAAATAAAAAAAACAAACATAAAAGAAATCCAGCGGTAGTACATGAATATGTATATATATATATGTATGTGTGTGTATGTATGTGAAACTTACAATATAGTTAGTTTTATATGAACCAAAATAATAAAAATAAAACACGAAAACCTGAATTGTTTTAACTTTTAAGGGTTTACAAACACATACCGTTTCCCACGAGATTGCATCCATTATATGCGGATAATAAGCGATATTTTAACGTAATTTATACATACATAACGACATATCATAAACACACCGTTCAATCCGAGTACATTATTATTATATTATTAAATGTATACATATATGTATAAAATATATATAACTGTACAGCTAAACCGACGGTATTACCGCCTTCGTCGTGGGCTAATGAATAGCGGCCCCACGACGGGTTTGTCATACATTTCGTACACTATATATATGAACTACAGGAAATATAATAGTTGATCAGAATCGGACGGCCTCAGCATGCGATTTATCATCCAACACGGTCATTGCGTAGGCAGAAAGTGTGCTACACTAAAAAAAATAAGTATAAGAAATACAGTTGTGAGCGACGATGGTGGACCAACGGCCAACCACTCCCTCAGTCCACGTAGAAGTGACATAATGCAACGATAAATACCTAGATACGCGAAAACTGCAGACTACTATGACATCAGTGGTAGTTCACAACGATGCGATTGTCCTCGCTTGTTTTATTTATATTGTATTTATTTATTTTAGTAAGTTTCGAGATGAAAACGAATAATATTATTAATAACGAAAAAAAAATACCACCATTATATAATTACGACCCGATGTCGCGTACACGGTCGTAAATCGTGTGTATAATAATGTAGGTATGTATATATTCGCCTACGAGTAGTATCCGCTAAAACGCTACAATCGTGATTGAAAAATAAAATAATCGCCATAAAAATCCGCCTTTTTATTATTTAATTTTTTTTTCACTCGTAAACCGAGTAAAGGCTGCGGTAATGACCTCGCGGTAAAAATATGAATAAGTATTAAGTATTTGAGTCTGCTTGCTAAATAGATATTAAAGGTACAAGAAATACCCCAATGATGGTCACATGAACAACGATTAAAAATCTACAACAAGCAAATAACGACCTCGAGTGTTAATTGGAAAGAGGGCGGTGGATTCCGCCATAAAAGGATCATCGAATGAAGACCAAGACATATTGTAAATACTTATGCAAGAAACTAAACAACATTGTTTGCACACATACTAACTAAATCGCTCAAAGGGTTACCAAGGTCAGTTTAACGAGTGGTTAATAACGTGCATGGACATATAGATTACTATGTGTGTGGGCTCAGTCAGACTATAATACTACTGCAAACCAAAAGTAAAAAATTATTGTGTATCAATAGTGCAGCAGAATTATGTTTAATAGACAACGATTGTCAGAAAACAGAATACATTCAGATAATAATACTAGATTTAAGATAGGTGGGGAAATAGGAAGAAGAGAAATATACCCTAATAAATCCAATTGGGAATAATTGGACTAGACTTGGATGATGTGATGTGAATGTTCTGATAATAACATAATGATAATTGAACCCGTGACTTTGGATATATATATTTTTTAATGACTTTAAATGCAGAAGACATCATTTCAACGATTCATTTTATGATTTTCGATTATAATTGTTATGACTTATGATATACATACAGTATCATTCGCATTATGTAAGTATAATATATGTGTATTATACATATATTATATATGAACAATATATATAGTATATTAACATAATTATTTATACAACAAAACAGCATTAGTATTTGCAGCATCCAAAAAATGCTTGTAAATGTTTCAAAAAATAATAACTCATGTAGCACAAAATACCAGTTTGCCAATCATTATAAATGAAAAACAAATACTGCAATAATGTTTCATAAATTAAATTTAATTATATAGGTAATTAAAATATAATCTCTTTATTATACAAAATAGCTAGGTGTACATAACAATTACGGAAGCAATTAAATTATAGGAAACTAATTTTGCAAACATAAACTATTTTATCTTCTCCATTCATTATAATACGAGTATTATACTATCTTTTAAAAATAAATAATATTTTATACCTAGTCAAGTTTCAAACTTAATTTTCTTGCAAGAAAAAACCAAAAAGGTTGAAAAAACTGGAAAGGTATAATTAATATTAAGTAAATTAAAACATCAAAACTTAAAATTGAAATTGAATTAAAGTGGACTTCTTTTTAGTTTATCAATAATTTTTTTTTAGAACTTTAAATATTTTATTATACAAATATCAAAAAAAAAAAAATGTTTAATAGATATCATACATATCATAAAATATGTCTTATGGTTACGTGCTATGACACGCTACGATCAAGTACAATACATTTCGAAAGAAATAGTTTCACATAATACAAATTACAAATAGGTACAACGGCTAAATGCACTTCAAAAATATATTTTATTTGGATTAATTTTTTTTTTAATTTTTCACGTGAAAAGGATTACTATATTGATAATAGATAGAATTCAGTTGAACTACAGTAGAAACTTCTCCCTTATGTAAATATATACCCATCAACGAATTAACATTTAAACAGTACCTACTCAAATTCAATCCATTCTATTTGCACAAGAGTCTTCTTTGTATACTTTAAGTGTGTATTTTGAGTTTAAATAAACAGAAATCTATTTCGCCCCTTCAATTTTTAAAAAATAACTTGTGAGAGTCTTTAAATAATTTAAATTTTATATAACTTTTTTAAAAAATATATTATAATATACTTTTGTTTATTATCTCAAGAGAGACATTTAATACGCCAATATAAAATATATTATAAAGAAATTTATAGTATTTTATAATACCTAATTATATATGAGAAATTCAAACTAAATAAAATTCTTATAAAACTTCTATTTTTTCCTATTGTTAATTCCAATATTTTGTATGAATTGCCTAATGTTAATCACTCGTTATATTTCGTGTCACAAAAAGCAGCTAATTTAATATTCAAGTGGCGTGTGTGAAAAAGTTTACATCCTCAAACCGTCTATCTGGTTTCCTGTAGAGGTCAGTGTGAACATTTTGACAATATCTATAAACGTCTATTTAAATATTCTTTATATTATCTATGAATTATTATCAAATAAACAACACCAACAGCCGGACACAACAAACAAGTAGTTCGAACCAATTACCACGAAACAATATGTGTGTCTGCCCACGCGTTGATGGAAACAAAAATCCTATTAATTTATTATACATGCAGCTATTTCATAAATGATTTAACTTTTTTCCTTTCTGACAACAAAATAAACCAGTTATGGTTACGAAGCTACTTCGTTTTTTAATCAGATCGCTGTTGGTAAAGTGATTAGAGCTATAATATACATTTTTAAAACGATTTTTGATTGTCATCTACTCATCTCCTAGTTATAAACATATTAACTGTTGATGTAAATTCGATATACCCATAGTATCTAAGAAGACCTCTTAAAAAATATTTACTCTTAGGGATATAAATAAATATTTCTTCCAATATTATTTTGTTCAATTATTTGTAATAAAACTATACAAAACTTGCTTTGAACAGAGTAACTAAATATTTTAATGAGCTTAAGAGGAAACTCAGACTAATACTTTATATTAGTTAAGATAACTAGGTCCCAAATGTTTTTATTTTATAACACTTATTATATCATATATAGATTATAATTTCAGTTTATGTGATAGAATATAATAATATACGTCAATTATCATAAAATAGCATTATATAGTATACTTTTATCACCGATGGTAGGACACACCATATGTTACTCGTATACATTTATTAGTTGGGTAATAATAATTTATAATAATAAAGATAAAACTAAAGCACGGCAAATACACAAAGTACCTAATAATATAATAATGGTAAATTATTGTATAGCAAATTATATTTTATTAATTTTCAACAGAGTCTATAGTTTAGTAATATTATGGATTTAATATGGGCGCACGATTCATATGATATGAAATAAACATTTTTTTTAATAATTGTATAGTTTATTATTATTTTAAACAAAATCAATATAGCTTTTTACAAGAAAGAGAATTACTTTTGTATTTGAGAAGAAAATATATTAAATAAAGTTATTAATATGGCTTAAAGATTACCTAGGTATATATTTTATTATAAATTAAATTTATTTTTAATACAGATACCTTCTTATCCGTATAAATTTATATTATAACATTAAAATATAAACTAAATTTTAAACGTTTAGCATTAATGTGTATTTATTAGTTACTAATTATTATAGTGCAATTTAAATTTCTACATATTATCTACAGTTTTGTAAAAATATTAAACAATATTCATGAATAAATATTTCTATACCATTTTTTGATTTATAGTCGATCTATTTACACCTATTTAATTATAGTTTAATGTGTCAAAATTATAAGGAAAATTAAAAGTTTTCATTTATAATATATATTATCATTTTATTATATGTGAAATTAATAAAGTATATTGTGCTTAAAAATACGCCACCATTTGCAGCTGTTTTTCGTCCACCTCTTGCAACTGCACTAACATCTGTCCTCAGCTGGAAAACACCTCCTCTCTTAGTTCATTATTATAAACTATGAGATCTGTTCACACCCTTTATACATACATAGTAATAACAAATGAATACTAATGAACTAATAAAAGCTAGGACAGGTGTCCCCAATCTCCAGTGTAAAATTTATAATTTAAGTAATAATATCCTAAAAAAAATTCACGAAAAAAAATTCAAAATATAATATACTAGATAAATTTGAAATAATTTATAAAGTTAAACTAATAAATTTGTAAAATATAAATAAACTTAAATATATTCGATAAATATAATTTATATAATAGGTACATACGTATAAATTGTATATTATACACTTTGTATTTATATAGATTCATAAAAAAGGAGATGAGGCGAGGAAGAGAGTTAACTTGTCATCTACAAAGATTGATGACAGAGCTAAACGAATGGCGATCGGCAGTCACTTATACAATATAATATATTAATACCATTTTTGACAAATGGTTTTTACCGTACAATTTTGACATCAAATAAATTGAACTATTATATACTTTGACATTTTTTAAGTAAACAAGTACTAATTAAGTATGTAGGTATATCTATATGATTTTTTGGATATATATATTGTGTACGGAAGTTTAAGTGCGAAATTACTAATTGTAAATCATATGAGATATATTTTATTAAATATAAATATTAATATACTATGTTTTATTCTATTCCTATATTAGTATTACGCATTTAATTTATATCATAATTTTATATTTATTTATCTGTTATCTTTATTTAAAAAAGCCAATTGGCGTTAATTGATAAATAAATAAATAAATATCATAATAATAAATATGATTATTAAAATATAAACCAAGTTACCTAAACAACGAATTTGATACATTTTTAAGTTTTATAAGAGAAGGAAACGATAAATATTACATAGATATAATTTTAAAACCTACCTGATTTTATTACAGCTAATGACATTTATTAATTTTTAGTACTTCATTATTTAAAAATAGTTTATAACAAGGTTTATAAGGATATTTTTTAACTCTAATAAATATAGTAGGTAATTATTGGCATTATGTAGAGTTATACTCTATGTACTTGTCTATTAAAACTGATTAATTTACATAATATTATATGGTAATAATAATAGTTATCTATATTCTACGTATTAAATCTTCAAGTAGGTATTAAAAATAATGAAAATATTTTTTTTCTAATCAAATAATTGGTATAATCATTATTGAATTGATTAAGTGTATTAATTAATTAAATTTAATTAGTTCCTATAGGATTTACGCTAATTTATATAAAATACATTTTTAGTGATTCAAATCGGTGTATAAATGAATCGGTATGAAATTACCGGAAATAATATTAAAAAATATATCATGGTGATTCAAACCTATATTTTAAATATACCTATTATATATACTAAATAGACATGATAATACATAATATTACAAAAAAAGAAAAAAAGTAAGGTATAGGTACATATAATTGCTTATAAATACTCTAAAATTTACAATACCTTATACCAATTCCTTATACCTATATATTTTTTTAAATAATGACAAGATTTTTTTTTTATTTTAAATCTCGGACACAAAGTCAAATTCTACGGATTGGAATTGAACTTCAATCGGTAGATGAGACTGATCCGATACACGATTGGGATGTAAAAGTACATTTATATCGGTGGTCAGATAACACGCTTTAGTACACACCTCACATGTATCACGCGCACACACTACACACGTTTGTAAAATATATCTTAAGACGGTACCTACCTATACAATTGGAATGTGATAAAAATAAAAAACAAATGATACAGTATATATTCCGTAATACTAATAATAATAATAACCTTGTCGAACAACGACGACGTTTGATTACGAAACGAATGCGCTCGTCTCTGACATAAAGCCGTTCGTCCAGTGCATATATATATATACGTATGTATAAAAAAAAACATGCAGTTAGAAAAACGAACTCGGGAAATCATGCATGATGCATATAGGTACCTACATAAAAAACTAGTATCTACCTACTGTAATATATATAGATATACTTTATATAATATGTATTAATATCATTATTACTATGTATTGTATATATATATAGGTACTCACATAATATCATCAAACATGTGCATGAGATGTTCGTTCATCGATTAAATACACGAAAAGACAGTTAGCCGGTTAACACTTAAAAATATTTTTATCAAACAGTTTTTAACGAAGAATTAATAATAACGCACTACGCACACACATACACAATAATCATCAACAAACACGCACACACCAATAATAAACGACGTGAAGAAACGCGCAGAACGATGGCGGCGGCGACGACGACGAACAACAGTAACGCGGGACGGTCAACGAAAGACTGCTGTAGCAGTGAAGCGACTACGATGATGGTGGGAGGGCGGCGGCGTGACGGTTACGGACCGCGGTAACTGTGCGGTACAACGACCACGGTACTCCGACGACGTCCTGTCCCGAACCGTAGTATCCCCACCGAAACCCCCGGCGCCTTCAACACGAGTGGCGTATTTTAGACTTCATACTTTGCACGATGAGAAGAAGGGTAAAAATTCTTACGAATTGTCCACTACCAAAAAAAGTTTTAAAAACCATGATAGAATAATAAGGGAATAGTAATAAAGTGTCTATAAAAGTTGTGTGATTTATTAGGTTTGTTCCAGCATAGTGTTGTTAACTAGTTATAATTGTTAGCAACATATAATCAAAGCGCATACCTACGTCTAACATAACAAGTTTGCAACTAGTGATCTGCTGGAACGGTTTTTGGCTATAAAAGTTTTCGGTTGTGGTTTTTGCATTGTACGCATGTGCAAAACATTTTATTGAACGTATAACTATATAACAGAAAATTATTGTTTCCAACAAGTTGATAACATGTTACAGCACTGATGGAACAGAAAACATTTTGTTAGATGTTTTAAATTTGCTCTGCTGGAATACGTTTTTGGCTTTGCGCATGCGCTGAAAGTTAGCAACACTATGCTGGAACAAACTTATTATGACAAAATAAATTTTTATAATTGAAATGTAAATTTAACTGTTTTTATATAGAATATTGATCGATGGATATTTAACATCACTCAGCTTTTATAACGAATAAAAGTATAATAAAATGTACCGAAATTATTAAATAATTAAAATGATTCATAAAAATGCCTCATTCTCCTCTACAACCATCGATGATTATTACGCCATAATATCGTTTTTCCTGCGCTCCAATGCCCTGCGAGGCATGTGGTGAGCAGCAAATGGTAAAGAAATTACACTCCGGGTTGTTGTATACTTGTAGTCGTATTAATTATTTTATCAAACTTATAAATATTTACTTTTTTGTAAAATGTAGAAATGGTTAATTTGTTTAATGGATAATTGCTTTGCAATTAATCTTAATAAATTATCTATGATTATAAAGATTTAATAATTATATTTTTAATATAGAATTATAGATGTATGATTTATATTTTATATATTAATATATGCGTGTGTGCAGAACAAACATCCAAAATAAACAAGCAAAAACGTAAAACTATCATAATTACATATATTTAAGTAAAAATAATCTTTAAAAATACATTTCAGGTGTAGTTTTTTATGTCATGGATTAAAATTGAAGCTGCTGACTATAATTTTGTCTAGATAAACAAAAACAGTTCAAAGAACTAAAAACTTTGATTATATTTTAAGAAATATAACATAACAACGAAATAATTTTTATAACATATATATTAAGTTAAATCTTTCTATATAATATACTTACGAAAAGTGATGATTTTATTTCTTTACTAACTCATAAAAAATGATGTATGTACAATATTAAATATAATACACACTAAAAGCGATATGCTTTGGTAATAAATACGTTGGTTGGAGATTTTACCATACTATGGTTGTTGTGTTCACATTAAATGAAAATTAAATGTATACAATTATATACCTAATAAAAAGATTTTCATTTTTTTGACATTTGGTTAAAAATAATAATCTAATATGAAAGGGAATAGGAAAATAAGTTAAACTATTTATAAATTATATAAATCTAATATTTTGAAATTCAAATGCATATGAATCTTAGTTGATCTATAATAGGTAATTTATGCAACAATGATAGTAATTTGTATGTACATATAAGTAAATAATTAAGTAAATTACTTGATCATAATAAATCACGCCCTTGCAGCACATACTCGAGTATTAGCAAGCGATTTGTTTACCTAATTTTACTGAACCCAAAATTGTGTAATATTACTCATATATTATATATGTATAATTATAATAAATATAATATATACTCTTGTTAGACAAGTACACATTTGGCACATGTTCAAAAGTTCCATCATTGCACGCTCTTGCCTCTTATATTAGACGAAACACGTGTGGAATTCAATTATTATATAGTCTATAGCTAAGAATAAAATTTCTCTAACAATTTTACTTGCCAAAACCTCCTCTATAAAAGGTAAAATAACTTGTAAATAACAATATACTGTCTGTAAGGTTTACTTGTATATTTTGCGGATTCTTGTCATCAAATCGAGTATATTAAAAAATACTAATATATTAAAGAGAATTGGTAAAGTTGTATGATAAACTATATTTTACAGTAGGGATCGTATCTTATAAAAGGCGGCCGTGAATAAGCGCTTACGAAATAAATTGTAACTAGGTCATCATTATAAGACAATATATAATAAACAAGAAATTATTCTATCTTAACTAGATACTTGAAAATTGAAGATTATACTCGTATTTCATTTCGATATAGACAGTATATAGTAGGTGGATTTGCGTATTCCGTATGAAAGGCTTCGGGAAATATAATATCTATGATGATTATACTGCAAAACAATTGACCAAAATCAAAAATCATCAAACGTCTATGTACCTACATTTTCATTATTTGTTGATTATTTATTTAAATATTATAATTTATAATATTAACCATGTATATATATATATACACTATATGATTTTATAAGTACCTACATTGTTTTTAAAAATATTTTACGATTATTTGAATAAATAACGATTAACGTCATTAATTTGATATCAAAAAACTTATAGTATATTTATGCTAAAGCTTAAATATAACATGAATAATATTACGAAACATTAACTAAGTATACTTGATCTTAAATATTTTATACCATTAAATATACAGACAAATCCACAAGTATCGTATCAGTATCGTAACCAATTCCACATATCCGAACAAATCTGTCAAGCACTTGGACCAAACCAACAGGACGAAAAATCTTAATGTTATTCTTAAAAAAACTGAATTGTATAATTTAATTTAATATTAAAAAAATGTAAATATTAACAAAGTAACCTAACAAAAATTTGTTAGTTATTTGTCGATGTTTTTTTAGATCAATAAAAAAAAAAAAATCCACAAGTATTATAGTACATATCTTTTTACTTTGATGCCTATAAATTCACATTTTAAAAAATAAAAAATAAATTTTTTGTAAACGCAGCTCCTACAATATTGTAGTATTAAACCAAAAGAGTTCCTTTTTCAGTAAATTAAAGACACGAAAAACATCCAAATTTATACGTAGGATTCAAACACTTGAGCTTCCAATATACCTAATAGGCAATAGCGTGCTTGAATACCATTATGTTATATATACGTTTGACATAGTAATATATTAAAATGTACCTGTATATTAATCTAAAATTATAACTCAGAGAAATTTAAAGTTGCGACACTACATATTTTTTTAAGAAAAATAATAGTAATAAGTATAATAACTTGTATATTATTATGTTTATGCATTATGCAGTGATTTACGGTGTCTAGCGCGGAACGACCTAATTGTGACATAAATTCCTTGAACTTTTTTCAGTTACTACAATTGTCTTGCCATTTAATAAATAATATTCGTATTCATTTAGAAAAGGTTCTCAACCCTTAAGACTTGTCATATTTTTTATTAAGTGTTCTATAAAACGCATTTTATTACATGATTTCAAGCTGGTTAATAAAAACAATAGACAGTAAGAAGTAAAATATACATATAAATAACTGTGATAATAAAGTCGACCAACCTTATTATACATTTTGAATAAATATCTAATGCACTTATAAAAGACTGGTATTTGACGCAGTTTCCTTAAATCTCGAGTTTTAACTACCACAGTTTAACCATATTATAATGAGCTACACTAATTATAAAATGATATTTAACATATACAATAATTATATACTATTGTAAAGTGCATTTATATTTTGACCTCATTCACATAATCATTACATTATAATAAAGGTACTTGAAAAATATCTAAAGTTATTAAAGATTATCATAGATTCAGTGATGTTATAAAATATATTTATCACAGTAACTATAGTATATACCAATGGTATTGGATTTTATAGATGACTAATAATTTTTTAATTTTGTTAATAATTTAAATTAAAAAACTGTACTAAAGATGGAAAATTTAAGGATAAAATATATAAATATACCTATACCTATTTATACAATATCATTTAAATTTCAGAAAAAAAATTTCATAGAGAATTTATTCTAAGTACGACATTAATAAAAAAAAATATAAAATATTTAATTTACTTATTTTTTTGTTTTTTATAAATAAAATACTGGTGCAGTACATCGTAGTAAAATGCACAGTAATACTTCTAACTATATGCATTCTGCGGTAGAGTGTTAAATGTAAAGTGAACTAAAACGCCGCCGACTCTATAATTATTATGGCGGCATCTTAGGTAATAATTAAGCCTTCGGTCAACACCCTAACCAGTCACCAGTAGACAAGAAATATCAACAATAATAATAGTAATAATACATTTTAATAACAACATATAGGTAGTATAGTCATATAGAGTAGTATTATATAATGCAGGATTATTAATGTATTAGTAAAAAAAATATATAAGAATAAACCGAGGTTAGGTGGAACATGATATTGCGAGCAGAACAAAATCATATATAAGATTAAATAAAGAAACATAAAGAAATTTCAAAAATTTATAATATGTAATTTTAACTAAAGATGTATCATTATAACATAAATTGTTCTAGTTTTGTACACAATTTACATAATACACATAAAAATTAGAACTAATTAATAGATTGAATTTATGTGTATACCTACAACAAATTTAGATTAAAATAGTCGCAATCTAAAGCAATTATCATTATTATATTTATATATGATTTTATTGTTTTAAATAAACTAAAATAAAATTATAATTTAACCTAATATTGATTTATATTTTTATTATATTCCTGCAATTTTAATTTAATCGTGTAGAGTAATATTATACATGATAAACATAATATGTATGACAGACTTACATTCATTTTGATTACAAACATTTATCTAAAGCATTACTACACAGAGGAAGAGAATGTTGATTTTTGAACTCTAATTCACGGGGAATATTTAATACAATAAAATTAAAAACATAAAAAAACAAGATTTGATAAACATTAATCGATAATTAGATAAGATATACGCTTTAAACATTAAAAATAATCAATTGTAGTGTCAGATGATAGTAAAATAAAAGTTTAATTTTTCAAATATTTATTTCAATAGCTTTCATTCGATTATTCACTAACAATAAATACAAGATCAACATCCATTATATTTAACAATATATTCTTTAATACATATTTTTTTCTATTATAAGGTAAATCAAAAAAAAAAAAAAAAATCATGTTATATAATAAATAAAAACGTTTCCTGAATTCTTATAATTATATACTATTAAACATTTTTTTACTCGTAGAATAGAATTTTTTCAATAGGTATTGAAAATAAACATAATTTTATAAAACTTTTAAAAGTAATAATTTAATGAAAGAAAAATTTTTATACATAAAATAACATTAAAATAAATAAAAATTAACCATTATGCATATTTAGAAGGTCATCTTAAAGATCTAAATAAAAAAGAAATTTAATTAAAAAATAAATAGAATTAGGTACGGATCATTTGTGTAAATTAGTTTATTGTGTCAAACACGTATAATAAAAAATAATTTTATTAAAAATACTATCTACGACATTATTTCAGAATATAGTATTTTGATCGAATATTAACTTTTTTAAAGTAAAACTTTTATTATATATTGCTTTTATTAACATATTTTATTTTCATTTAAAAAATAAATAAATATGAAATAATAGAGGTGCATTAAAAAAAAAAAAAAAAACCATTAGAGAGTCAAGTATTGTTTATATTATTTATAGTTAACAAAAACTTTGATTCATACTGTAATCATAGAATTTAGAGAGACACTATTATATCGAATTAATTTTCAATAAAATATAATATTTAGTTAATTATATATAAATAATATTGGAATTTCTAAAAAACTCAATAGATGCAATAACACCATCAAGGTGCCTCTAATATCACGATTATAGGTAACGATTATTATATATTATAAATAAGTATATAAAATAATATAGTTTTATTGTTAAAAATAGTTAAATATTCGTGACTTATCTTGTTGGTAAATAAAACAGTTGTTTATCAAATGATAGTTTTTATTATGTGTATAAAATATCACTAAATATTTCCTATTAATCATATTGCAATAAAAAAAAACTATATCTATGTAAAAACTTTCTCATTTGATACCAAATACTAAACAATTAGTAACGTTTTACTATCATAAGTTTTCTTTTGACATTCTTAATGTAGATACCTACTATTATTACAAATGATAAATTATATAGAAAATCCGTTTATATAAGTATTTTTAACTATGGTCTTCTTTGTACAATATCCAACTTAAATAAGAACTAATGATTTTAAAATGCAAAATAAACACATTTAAAAATAATATAATTGTTTTAATGTAATTTTTATCTGTTTATATTTTTTGTTGAACGCCGAACTTCGAACCATTTTGAGTTTGCTAAATATAAAATTAAATGAGTTATCATAGTAGTCATGTAATTATATATATTATATTTACATCATTTATCAAAATTCTGAATTTACAAAATTATCATAACTGTTATAATATAAATTAGACAAGTGTCCGCGCTACAAAATAATTTTCTTCCTTCATAACCCAGCTTCCATATTCATAAAGGTATATATATAATAATACGATATTATGAAATTGAAATTATTTATTATTAAAATCAGAAGTAATTAACATTACATATGATTTTATTACAGGTTTTGGTATAACATTATAATAACAATAACCGTGAACAACAACATTAAAAGTAAAGAAAAATGTTAGAGCCACGCTAAATAAAATCTTACTCTAACACAAAAAACCAAACTTGTATTTACATAACTTAATGATATTATCATATGTATATCAAAGTTAGTCGAAAAAAAATAGGTGTGTAATAACAGAAGCAAATTACCGGAAATCGAAAATACCAGGTAACGGCCCCTGACACCAGTCACAATTTATCGTTGATTCTTGAGCATTGCCGGTGTATAAATCATTGATGATTTTCAAAACAAGTTCAACAGACCCTAACATTTACAACATTAAAGAGCAAAACTGATATTGAAGAGAAAAAAATAATGAACAAATATTGTGGTATACAAATGATACGATATTATTAGTAAATACCTACTAATATATTACAAGTAAGTAATTAGAGACATCGTTTATGGTGAAATATAAATGAATCGATTTGTAATAATAATAGAGCGTATAATAAGGACTATAATCCGCTATCTATTTATAGTTTTTTTTTTTAAAAAATATAACATTATATCCAGGAGGTTGATTAAATTTGAACGAAGGAAAATTTTGAGAAATCAGTAAACTTTCCCCAGAACACGACAAGTATATCAAGTTCCAAGATTCGTCCCAATTTATCTACTAATAAATAAAATTAAAATGTCACAATGTCCACACATTCTATAATCGTGTCTCAGACTCTCATTACGAACCCGAACGCGTGACCCAAGTATCGTTACATCGGACAAAATGGCGTACAGCCTACTTAATACACCTTATTTACGTGTCGGAGAAACTACATAAAGAAAAAGCCAAACAAGCAACACATACGGATGAAATGAGATCTTCGGTTGTCCGCCCAAAGAGGAAATGACCCCGAGGGATGGGAAACAATTTACAGCACGCCCTTCGCGTCAATACGCAAGTCTCTTAATATGCCGGAATAATATTACATGACTAGAAGAAGAGTTAGTGTATATTGTAAATCGATAGAAGTCAATAGATACGAATCCAAAAAAAAAAACATTCGTGGTAGCCGACAGGGTTCACGACAGCCAGCAGTTCGGTGCATCAGAAACTCAAACGCAATCTGCGGCATCTTGTGCTGTAAACATTTCTCGGTCATTCATTGGAAAGCCACATTTTATAATCATATGCCAGAAAAATACCTGTGTACCTATAATATAATATGTGTAATATTATTTACCCCGAAGGAACCATAACGCCGCGCCGTGTGCGTTGATAACGATAATCCACGATATCCTCTATTTGATTAAAATATAATTTAAATGAAGTGCTTTTTTGGTATTTTAAATTGCATATCGTTCACCAATTTTATTTACGGCTATATTTTCCCCGTTCAAAAAAACAAACCCCAAAGCCAATTCGTGCGAGTTTTCACTTTTCAATCGTGAACAAATTATTCATCACTAGCAAAACAAACAAAACGATTATTAATATATAATACATACCATACAATAGTTTTTAAAGTTATTTAAAAAATAATAATAATAATAAACGATCAATCATGCTCACGACATGTACACATCTAACCAGCTAATTTCCTATGATGATACCGCGGTGAAATGAACTCTATGTTAAAGCCAAAAATACCATACAACAGTATCTATTCCGATTTATTGTAGGTAACAACTTCTTAATATTGAACAGAAACAAGTTCATTAATTTATTTAATTAGTTTATGATGAATATATGGTTAGATTTAAAAGATATTAAATACATCACTTAAAAAACTCAACGTATATACTAACTTATTACATGTATAAAATAAATTTAGTTGAAATAATTTATATTACATATAATATAAATTCTCTAAAAATTATAGTAGGTACAAAAATTTAAATAACAGTTTATAGTAATAATTCAACATTTTAATTACCAATTTATTTTTACTATTTTATGTTTTCTTTGAATAATAAATAAGAATAGTTCCTAATATGTGTAATATACTTAATTTAATATATTTTAAGAGTAATAAAATAAATTTAATTTTTGAGTTACGAAAATAACATAATATTATATAGGTACTATAAAATTTAATATAATCACTAATCAACGTTTTAAGAGAAAATCAATTTTTTGTAGTAACAGTTTATAATTCAGAGTTAAAATTTAGATCGTATGTATTATAAAATGTCTATGTGTATTGTGTAATATTTGTTTAAAGCAAATTTCGAAAACATAATATAATAAAGTCTTAACTCTATAATAGTGAATAAATGTTTAAAAGTACATAAAGTACATACGTTATAAATTAAAATACATATTATATATATACACAATATACATGGTTAATAATTTTTTTAAATAATTGTTAACTATAGTTATTCCTAAAATCTAATACTTTCAGTAATTATATTATATAAATCATAAATACTATGTTGTTAATTCCTAATGAATGTATATACTGAAATAAATATGTTAGTACAATCTCTTTCGTGAGAAAAATAATGTTCAAACATAATATTGTTAAATACTTTAATAAACCTTGAAATGAATTGATTAAACAATTAACGGTTTTCAATTGTATCATTTTAATTTATTAAATTCAATTAAAACGGTTACTCTCCAATTAAAAAAATAAACAATAAATTTAAGTTAACAACAACTAAAGAAGTTATAAAATTACTTTTCTAACAATGAAATATAACTGTTCTATAATCCTGAAAACTATTATTTCATGCATAAAGAAAAACAGTTATAATATTATTCTTAAATCACCATATTTATCTAAATTGATAAGACTTGTAGGGATGTATATAAAATGTATTATTGTTCGTCATAAATAACACAAGGGTCACCTGTGTTAAAAACAAGTTTGGTTTTGATGTAAGCCGAAATTTATATTAATAAAAACTTTGGCGATGGTATCCAAGACATGGGAAAAATGTCTTAGGTCATGACCGGCAGTGCCTGAAACGAATAATTTTTAATAACATTCACTGTTTTATACATAAATACGAGACAAGAGTAGTCTTCCTTTTGTGAGCTATACAGTCCTTTCAGCTGTAATAATAATAATAATTATTATAATAATAGTAATAATAATTACATTATTATTATTATTATTATTATTGTTCTCGTCTCTATAAGAGGAAAAAAGCAGCCATCGATCACGTACAAACAATAAGGCTTGGTCGATACTATAACGCAAGGCGTTCGTTAAAATAATGATGATAATAACAAATAAAAACCATACATGTTCACTCAATCTAGGTTTTAATCAAACCTTACTCTATTGTGTATGGAAATACAAATACAGTTCAATATTAATTATGTTAATTCATGTTTAATACTGTTATTTTTTACTATATCAAATGCTAATTTGTCAGACTTGTTGATAGGCGTATCATCATAAACATAATATAACAATTAAAAAAAAAAAAAATCTATTGTGACTTGTGACTTATGATATTATTATCTAAATATTCAGATTGCATGATAAATGAAATGTTAAATAAAATCTATAAATTAGGTTTCTATAACTAAACTAAATCTTGGTATTGGCACTATTTCAAATAATTGTATTGAAAACGGGAGTCATAAAAAAATTGACCACCGTTCTCACTACGATATGTTATTTATTTACCACCCACTCCACTGGAATCCGGGAGCTTTGCCATATTTTATTTCCACGATTAGCGTATCTGTAATTGTCGTGACTATATAAATATTTTTTTTTAAAACATAAATGTTTAATATATCATGATGCATAATGATTTAACACAACAAAACCAATATTGTTTTGATTTTACATCCATTTTGGCAGACACTCAATGACAGTTTGTATTCTACACTTATAAAACTTTTATTAGTTGTGTATACATTAAATTATAGGTGTGATTATTGTATTACAATAACAACTAAAGCATAAAAATGTCAATATATTTCGGTCATTGCTATTTTTTCAGATTTATCAAAATTTTAATAAACTGAACCCGATGATATATATGTTACTATTTACTACGAATTAAAACATCTAAAATTCAATGCAATTTTATCATAGCTCGCTAAATTCACATATTTCTGATAATTTATTTATACTATTATAATACCGCTTCAGATCTTGCAGTTTACGCACGAGTAGTCGATTCAATTATTCATCAATATACTATGTTATTTTTATGAATACAATACGGTGATAATGTAAAATATCAATTAATACTCATAATAAGTCACGCACAAGCCATCAAAAGTCTACTTTACCTATACTAATAGGTATTACTTGTATTTTCAAAACCTATAGGTACAATATACTCACATATAACTCACATAGTTAAATCGTACGAAAATAAAACACATTTTAAATAAGTGATTCCAGAGCGTATAAGGAACATGGGAATAATATAAATGAATTAAATGCATCATATTTTAATAAAACGTGTGACAGTTAAATAATTCTTGGAAACGGTCGACGATTAGTTTCGTTGGGCTAGAGATGATACCGTCCGTTCAACACTTATTTCTTCTAAAATTCTTTCACATTACACTATACGTCAATGTCATATAATATTATATTATTATAATACATATTCGTGGACGGCAATACGAAAACGATTCAATCGCAAATAGACAGCGGCGAAGCGGACGCGAAAAAAAAACAGTTAAGACATAAAATGACCGTTTTCGCAAGACCACATACGATGTCTCGATGAACAACTAAAAATACCAGTTACCCACTCCGCCACGAGTGTACGAAATTGTATTAGCATTTACAATGATGTGGACCGTGATTTATTTAGCCGAGCCTACCACCGTTGCACGTTGTGCATACAAAGAACCACAGACCTAATCCACGTGCGGAAAGTTGTCATTGAAAAACTTATTTATGCAATTTAATTAGAAAATCCTCATATTATTCTAATCGTAATAGTGTTTATGGGAAAGTTACAGCCGATATCGTATTTACGAAAAATGGGTACCACAATATTTTTCGATAATTAAACTTATGAAACAATCGTCAGGGCTATTTTTTCAGTATTCGTCTCCATGGCCCGATTCTTGATATCGTAGCTTTCAAGTTGTTTTTTTGTTCGTCGCTGTCTACGAGTACATATGTATAGTGTGTTAGACACATGCAGTGCAACGAAATTTCGATTTAAAATCTCAATTTAATACCTACGGTCGTTTTCGAGTTGTCGTTTATGAATAATGTAATTATGTGCTCTTACAATTTAACACGTGCCATCCATTCCCAGGTTATAGATCAGTTATTCCCAGTTAGAGAATTACCAATGAAGGTAAGATAATATCATAAAATCATATATATATATATA
>VUJU01002294.1:8925-32854 GCA_009835225.1 Aphis craccivora
ATTTGCAAATATTCATGCTTTTAACGAATTTTCGTCAATATTTGAACTTCAAATGCTAATAAAAATTTTCAAGTATTTTCATTGGGCCAAAAAATTTTATCGACACTTCAAAAAAAAAATTTCAGAAAAATTGAAAATTTCAGTTGTCTATAAATAGTTAAAAAAAAGTCAAAATATTTTGAAAATTAAATTACGTAAAGAAAACGCGAATCTTAATAACTGGTAAAATGTTTAAGTATCTATGACTTATACTTTTTGAATAATAACAAATATTTTTCAATTTGTATTATCGAAACGACTGTCTGGGTCTTTATCGAAGTCTTTTCGCTTGGGAGAGGTAGAGTGCAGTGTGTAGCACTTGTACCCCCTTCTCTTAAGAAGAGAATATTCACATGTGTGTGGACTTCACTCCCAGTGGAGTGGGTCCGGTGGGGGGTAGAGTAGGCAACCAGAACGACGGCTGGGGGGAGAGAGACTATAGAAAATTCTGCAAAATATTTTTGCACTGAGCCGGGTTCAAACTGGTGACTGCGCGCGTCGTGGCCAACTTGTGTACCACTGCACCACACTGCCCCTTAAAAAATCGTTTGAGGATAAATCGTTATCGTTATGCTATTTCGTAAAAATTTAAAATTTAAACTCGCTTAAAATTTTTCCTATAATGATGATTCGAGTTTTCTCTATAGATTCTCGAAGGAAAACTTATGGAAAACTTAGTGTTGTAATTTTAATCCTTAGTTATAAACACAAAAAATTTTATGATTTTTCAACTTCAAAATTACTTGCAAATTTTCGCGTTTTCGGCAGATTTCGTAAAAATTTGACTATAAACGCTTATAAAAAAAAATTGAGTGTCACTACATCGCACAATTTTTTCTTTTTTTCTTTGAGGGGGACGGTGCGGGGGTGTTTTGTATTTAAAGGTAACGGTTTTTTAACTTGTCATTAAAATAATTAAAAAAAAATTTTATAACGAGCGAAGCTGTGTTATTCAACTAGTTTATGAATATAATAATAAATGTGGATATTGTGTAATTTTGAATTTAACATACCTACCTAAATTATATTATAATACATTAATATAAAATAGTATATTATTATCTAAATTCATAACATTAAATGATAAATTTTTTGAAAGCGATTTTCAATTCAATGTACTATATTTGATTTTCATATTTCGTTTTATACATACATATATACTATATAGTATATACATATATGTATAGGTATATATATGTTTTACCAGTGGCTTGTCTGGGGAGACTATGAAACTGAATAAAACGAGGTCATAACACCTAAACCGTTTTTTTAATAATTAATATTTAAAAATGTAGAAAAAATACGGCTCATTTCAAATGATATGCGGGATAGTGGGTGGAGTGACCGGAGGTATTAATAACTATTTTGAAATTCCACATCGATGATAGGTATGTATATGTATTAAATAATATTAAAAATACAAAATAAGACATATTAAGGTAATAAATACTTATTATATAAAATATATTAGGTATTCAAGTGTTGATGGTTGTATTCTTTTAAGTTTTAAATTTTAGTACCATACTGCCATACTAGGCAGTTTTTTAATTTAATACAAAACACTTTAATTTATTGTTTTATGTAAAATAAACGAATAAGATATTAAACAGGCTATTGCCTGCAGCCAATGTACTCTCGTCAAGAGCATCAAAGACTAACGCGTCTGAGACGAAATTTTCAATTACGTGTTATTAAATTGAATTCAGCGTTTGTGCATGAGCATCGACCGGGTTACGTTTTGTACATAAAAATATCTGCTGCGAACCCGGCCAGCGAGCCCCGGGCAATGTTTAAAAACAGCTCGCAAACATCGTCGCTACCGCTGCTGCAGTGGGAATTGAGGTGATTTTACAAAGGCTTTAGGCGATCGCGTTGACGTATTAGAAGGGTGGGATGACGTGCGGAGAGTTATACGACGACGCTATGAGTATAATAAGTCCGCATTTTCAAACAACAAATTCTTTATCAAAACTGTTTCCCAGAATTCCGGTCAAATTTCGACGCAATAACGACACTACTCATTCACAAATATACCGCTAAGCCGTAACCCAATATACACAATAATCATTTCTATAATATGATGAAAATGTGTGTGCATAGGATTGTTTACCCCAAAGTAGCAATGGTTAAACAAATCCTATGACGATGGTCAAAATTGAAAAAGGATAGTTTACTTAACGAAAATGACAGTTTCATCACTGCTAAACCAACAATAACGATATAGGAAAATTGGTTTTCGGGGATAGCTGGAAATGTACAAAATGGGAAATATATATTACTTAATAATATATATTATACATATACTATACAACCATATAAGTATAGTTGAAAAGTACCGGTGTACCTACCTAATGCGTAGTACTGGCTGCAAAGTGCGGACGTTTTTAATAACGTTATTTACTGATTTCCGACGATGGACAAGCGAGTTTCATAGATATAGGTCGTTTCAGCTTGCAATAAAATAATATATTATGATGAATGTATGATATTTTTAAATTTTATTTTGTCGAATAAATTATCTTTAATCCATTTAAATATATTTTTGCCATTTTCTCTTTATAACATATTAATACAAAATTAATAGTTATGATTCATTAGCAATAATACTTATACATAAAGTCTATCGGTTAGGTACGTATAGAAAATACGAGTATATTAATCAGTGCATATAAATTATACTCATTGAGTTATAAGAAAGTGGTTGATGTCCTTTCATCCAAGTAGGTTTAGGTAGGAAATCTGCAGTAATTACTATTGTCTGGAATATCAAGTATTAAATTACATATTTTTTCAATCGTATATTCGTATGGTCGGAGAGACCTCTTTTGAAAAGGAAACATGTACGTTATGCATACAACGTTTGACGAGTTAATCATAATAGGATATACCATCATTACCATCTCACACAGTATTCAACTAATGATAACCTATACCTACTTACAAAATATTCAATTGTCATAAACACGAATTATTTTTTTAAAGATAAAAGATACCTATATATTTTCATTGTTACGAATAAAATTTTACCTGCTAAGAATTTATCAAGGGAATATTGTTTCATCATATTAACAAATAAACTATTTTAGATTTTAACGATCGTAAATAAGTAATAAAGGATGAACAATGGAGTTGTAATTCAACAATTAAAACGTTGGTAAGTGGGTACTGTTCTGCTATATATACATTAGGTGCCGTATGAATCGTTATTACTTATTAATCATTATAAATAGTTTCTAGCATTTTACTCTGTAGGTACAGGTACCTATTGAGGTATCTATAGTTATGTACAATGCACAATGACTACATTATTGACGTTATTGTATACAATCTTCTTCTTGCCGTATCGGTCTTCATACCTATTCCCTTTCCTTCTCAATAAGCCGTAATTTGTATTGCCTCGTCTGAAATTTCATACAATGATATTATGCCAATGAATTAAAATTTCAAATTAAACACATCTTTTAACAGTGATCCACTCAACATCTATTGTATAACTCATAGCGCAACCCACCTGTTCAAAATGTTTATTATTATCTGACAGCAATAAACTAATATTGGTTTTAATTGATGGGAAAGTGGTCACTTTCATAAAATGGTTGTCACAATGTATAATTTTAAAATAAAAGAAAAATCGTAGTTACATGACACATCTATTTATTTATAATACCTAATTCTGCACGCCCAACTCGTCGAGCGACTGCAGACAGACTTGATAGACATACTGTAGACATAGGTAGGTACATAATATAGGTATTATATAAATACCTAATAATTGATCTGTCATATTTTATCGTCGTGGTCGGTCCAAATCATAGGTCAACACACGCCGATAACGTACACGCCACAAAATAATATAATAAAAAATAAATTGAATTTAAAGATATTAAAAATAGATTGTAAACCATATCCATAACACGGAATATTATACAACATAAAAATAATGATATTAAAAATCATTACATAATATTATATATTGCCATTGAATATTATAGTCTTGTCATATAAATTATAGCCCTGCGAAGTAAGTGTCTACTGATAGGTATATTACTAATTATATTTTACGACCAAAAATATACCAAATTTTTCGAATTGAAATACTCACACAGTTACCAATGCTCTATTAAATGCTTATTTAATGTGTAGGTTCCTATAAGAAGATTATAGTTTTTATAATCTTATAACACTATTCTGAAAATAAATTTGAATTTTTCATCACGAAATTATGAAAAAATTAAAAAGTAATACTTAGGTACGTACCTAAAAAATAAAACTCTCGATAATAGGTACCTACATAATCTTCTTTGTCGAATCCAAAACAAATCATACAGTTTCTCTTTTTGAAGTCTCATTATATTGTATTTATATTTATGGCTAAATAGATAATTTTCTGGTAAATAGGTTCCTACCAACGCACATGTATTATATTAATAGTTTACCTATGAGGAATGATTCATTTTTCATATAGATAAGTTATAATTATGTATTCCCATTAATTTTTCAAATTATATTCCCAAATGATACGAGTAGGTAGGTACCTACCTACTTACGCGATGTGTCCGTCACTGCACACTGCACCATCCAGCATTATTACATCATGAATTATGATCAATATCAAAAATCAAATTAGATTTTATTATAGTATTCATACCGCATAATCTTCCGTGTTCGACGAATTTATTGCAGGTCTGTTATAGTTGCATAGATGTGGAGCTTTTTTTTTTACTCTTGCTACTTGCTAGACACGACATTAATGTCGCTAGTGGTTTTTAACTGGTCTAGTGAGTAGGTATAAGTGATTAGACAATAAATATTGACATGCAATGGTATGATTCATTTACTCCTGCTAAGTAGAAGACGCAAATACACAGTAATACGACTCAAGACTCGATTACACATTTTAATTATTCGTAAATTACTATCGGTTATGACTCATAACATATGAATACCTACTTGATAGGGTAGTAAACTAGTAACTATAAATTAAACTTTATTTACATACCTATATGGCTATATTCAGTAGGTAGGTAGGTACTATAAGTAATCACATTAGTAATAGACAATAGTAGGTACCTTATTAGTACCTACCTATTAAGTATTAGTAGTAATTTATAATTTATAAATACTATCTCCTTTTAATTTAGTATTTTTAAAATTGGTTCTTGTTCTGAACCGATAACTACTGATATAATATACAATAACATTAGGTTATATACTAGAAATCAATTGTTAGGTAGGTAAGTAGGTACTCTACTCGGATGGTACCGAATTGGTTGCCGAGCCCCAACCTTATATATATACCCTAAAACTCTTATACTTTCTACTTATCTTATTAAGTAGGTAGGTACCTAATAATTATTATAATACCAATTTAAATGTACCTACTGAATACATTGAGTTGATGAGCAAGTATACTTAAATATATTTACTTATTTTTATTAACTTAATATATATAAAAACGTAGGTAAGTATTAGTTTATTTTTATTGAACAATTTTAAACAGTGAATTACTTAAGTTTTAATATACCCCTTCTCAAAAGTATGTAAAGCATTTAGGTATTTTTTCTTGAATCAAGCAAAATTATTTTTTATTTAGTCACGAATTATATATTAATATATATATATTAATATATTATAACCAATAAATAATAGCTGAAGATTAGAGTTGTATTTTATAAATTATTAACCAAGACATGTATTAGAACAAAGCAACAGGGAATAATGCAAGAACTAGGTACATATAACATTCAGCAGTTATGCAGTTACCTATACTTATCTCTTGTTAGACTAAATAAACTACAAATAAATAATTGTTGCAGATTTACTCAGTAGATAGACTACCTTTAGATAAACATGATTGTAGCCATTGTGGGCATTAAGCCATAATCCTTTAGGTCAGTTTAAAAACAATTACAAAAACAATGAATTCGACCTGTCTGGTAGGTAAGAATTAAATTGTTTTTCATTTTTTTTTTTAGGCTATAGAATGATGTCCAGAATTGTCATTACATTCTACATCTAAGCTTTACAGTAAAGTAAAACATAAATTGGTGGGTAAATTGGACGATTAACTTCAACATTCCACGTAATGCTCTTAAATAAATTATTACAAATTGGTACTAAAAAAAGTATCGGACTTAATTGAACTTTCCAAAGATTCTGAACTCTGGACTCTAAAACTATATAAATATAAATTAAACTTTGCTCTACCTAATTGTAGTGACATATCTTGCGATTACCAACTCCTACTATCTATTCAATTGTCCTCTCTGGCTCTCTCACACTATATAACTCGATTAAAGTACGTTTTTCCTCCCTTGAAGTCAAATGTTCTCTTATTAAAAGTCTTTTATCCAACTTGGGTACCTACTTGGGTAAATAATAATAATTTATTATAGGTAATATTTATATTAATGTTAAGATAATAAAATATTATCAGACAAGTATATTAATATACAGATATTAATCAACTGAATGGGTATCAAGTATCTTTTTCTTTTATTATTAGTTATTACAATTAAAATATCAATTTTAATGGGTAGGTACCTACTAAGAAGTAAGAACCCAGTAGGTATCAACATTATAAAAATGAAAATTAACTCCAAATAATCCTGTATAAACTGATGGTCACGAATAATATCACCGAACATAGTAATATAATATCACATCATATTATTCACTAGTAGGTAATAGTCAATAATCATAGCAAATATTATCTTAAATCCATTTCTAAAATTATTTTTATTTTTATTTATGGTTTTTATGATTTCTATGCTTATCAACTATGTATATTTATTATTTATATAGAGCAAGGCCGTAACTGGGGTAAGTGTCCTGCAGTGGTCCGAACCCCACCCCCAAGAAATTTTTAAAAGTAGAAATATTTTTTTAAAATTAAATAATTAACTATTATGGAAATTGAATATTATAATTACTACTTATGTTTTCAATAACGATAATAATCAAATGTTATATTTAAAATACTTAAAAATGACAAGTTTTCAGTATCTACTTATATATTTTAAAAAATGTTTGACCCCCCTCCGACTTCTTTCCCAGTTACGGCCATGATATACATAGCCCGTGTATTCATTGCTTACTTTAATATATTTTCGGAGTCTATATTATAGAATGATGGAAGTTTCGTCCAAAATACACACATTTTGTCTCAACATTTTATATTCAGAGTGTCATAAAACGTATATTACCGTATACGTAGTACAACAAAGCTATATAAAAAATATAAATTCATGATAATAATATTATGAAATAATCGTAAAGTTAATAAAATTTTATGTTTATGTACAATAATTGGATAAATCGGAATAAGCTGCTCTTATTAACGTTCAACAAAGTTGACGGGGCGCCCTAAAATAATTAATAAGCGTTCAATGGAAGAGTGGATACGTCATTTCAAATTTCGACAGTTTCAATCAACTGCAGTGTTAACACACGAAACAAAATCGAAAAGTAATTTTTCGGTAAAATGTTATCAACAAAATACTATAGGCATACAAAGAGGTAGTAAAATATAAATAGGTACTTCGAAATTCGAATAGTTTATACTCTATAAATTACCAGCACGTGATTTGTTAGCCACAAGGAAGGATTATAAGAGCAAGTGAGCAACATTGTACGATAAATAAATGCCACGATATTGAATTCATTTCATTTGTTTTACACGATTAGCTTCCTACATAATTACAACTAAAGACAAGATTTAATTGATATTGCAACTTTTTTTTTGTAGCTAAGATAAATCAAATCTGATGAAATATATTTATATATAATATTAATTTTTGTATAGTCGATATTTACTTTATGCAATTTATGTATGTAATTAAAAAAAAAATGAAGGGTATAAAACTATTAAATTTTATTATGAAGTCATATCAAGTAAAACAGATGTTAATTTAGATATAATGCCTACCCGAATGAATTATTTTAAATATTATGCACCAATAACTAGTGTAGATGTAGAACTTAGTTTTTCTTTAAAATTTTTTGGGTTTTCAATGCAATTAAAACCGATATTCAATTATAACGTTCGCAGTGACGAAGTATAAATAAAAATAAATGGCGATGGCCACAATAATGAAGAATGGGAACATTCATATTTGACGAATGTTAACAGATTCCACTCAAAAATAATGTAAAACGCTTGCAGCTATAAATTGGTAGAGTGAAGTATTAGATTTTTCATTTGAATAAATAAATACAAATTAAATTCAATATTTCGTGATAGTAAGCGATTAAATTCTGTATAAAGTTACTGTTATGTATTGTATATGGAGTAAAGGCTGTGTGTTTACTTTGGATGTTACGTCACAAGTTATTTCCACACGATATGACAATAATATTCCAAACTCATTTGTGTCATATAGCGTAACGGCCAACGGACAATGCTCGTGATACCGAACGGGTGGTTAAAAAATAAATAAAATGCTTTAGGGGATAGGTACGCTATATTCACGAATGTCAACAGAATCCACTCAGCAGTGTCAACATCCATAACGTCAGAAATGGAAACAATATTATGTTTTCATATTATATAAAAGTAAATAAAAATTAAAATCATAATATTGTGTACTGCGATTATAGCAATATATTTATTACGCATATAAACTTATACCTACGTTATTATGGACTGTGTATGTTTGATATGAGGGATGATAATATGAAGTTTAATTACAAATTACTTTATTGCAATCCATTGCTCTATTTAGGATGGTTTTCGGGCGGTGGGGAGGAGCATTACAATCTAAATAAAGTTCATAAAACAAACTTTTCAGTGTGTTTGGGTAATAGGTAAAAATCCTTAGAATAATAAACACTGCTTGATAGAGGCTACAATATAATAATATTAACGTGTTCGGATGTTTTTTAATTAAAATTTTAAATCAGTAACGTAAAACACATAACCATGGCTAATATAAGTACACGATGATATTAAACTAAAAATAATTTGTACCTAGGTAATGTTTACCAAAATAAAGATTTACAATTTATACTATCACAAATCATGGATAGACGAAAATATAGTATGTGATTTGTACCGTTAAAAGTATTCGAATATTCGGTTATTTAATTACCTAACAATAATTAACATTGGGAATCGATAGACTTAAATGATAATAATAATTAATACATTTTTTTAATTATACTGAAATACAAGCATTGAAGCATAGCTTAACATTATAATTATAATGAGTGGTTTTGTAATTTATTGAATGTTCTTTTAGTTATAACTTATAATACAAAACAAATACGGCCATATTCATCAAAAATAAATTGTTTGCGGGAAATAGGTAAAAAATAATTTTAAATTTAATAAAATAATAGTTTTCAAATTTTATTGACATTAAGTTTTTCATGATTGTTTTATTTTGGGTGAACATTTTGGGTATGGATCATAGAGTGGGGTAATGATATTGATAATATACTTAGTCGAGTTTGATATTTAATTTTATAATAATATAAACATAAAAAAATTATATTTCAGAGTAAGAAAAATCAAAACTTTATGAATTAAAAATTGAAAGTTTCTGTTAGTAAATATACAATATACTAACAGGATCAAGGAAAAATCTTGATATGTGTGTGTAATTGTAATTCTAGAAATAAGTGAAGATAATGATTATACAGTAGGTAAACGAATTAAAAATGCTTTATAGCTTAAAACAAACATTTCAAATACAAATAAATAATGTATTTTAAGTTGGAATTGAAAATAGCATTGTGGATTTAAGACTGGCTAGTCTTATTGTAATAAACCACTTTACATATTCTCGGTCACTGATTAATGTCAGAAAAAATTATTATTTGAAAAAATAATAATGTAATTATAATTTATTATAAAGATAATTATTGTTACTATAAATTGTAAATACATTAAAAAAGAAAATGTGATATGTGCTATAAACTGCACTTGGGCTCAAAAAAAGTATTTCCGCAAAAATATCATGCATTTGATGTGGTCAAACCTTTAAAAAAAACCCTCATTTCCTTTCTCACTTAGGTACAGGCTTAGAACAGATAATGATTTTAATCATTGGAGTGGTTAAAATGATAGTTTTATGTATACATCATGTTATAATATATTATTATAAATATATTTTTAAAATTTTAAAATTATTTTTTTTAAATCGTCAAATATAACTATTGTCATTTTTACATTTTTTTTTGCATTTCGATCATTTTTTTGTAGTTATAAACTAATAACAAATATCAATTAAAAATGTTAGCTTAGTAATTCGCTTTGAGCATAAAAGTGAATAAATTTTTCAATATTATTTATTTTTCTGTTACTATGTACCTATAGTTGAAGATCTTATATCAGTAGTCTGCATCAAAATATTAGTACAGTGGTTCCCAAACTTTTTCCCATCGCGGCACATTATTATTAGTTTTTATAAGTCACGGCACACTTTGGATAAATATAATCTACTTATCGAATAATAGGTATATAATGATGTCGAGTATTTTTATAAAAAGTTCAAGTTGTCGCGGCACACTTTTCAAATTTCACGACACACTAGTGTGCCGCGGCACACCCTTTGGGAAACACTGTATTAGTATCTATTTTTAATTATGTTAAAAAACATCATTTTCCAGTTTTTTTTTTAGATTTTTAATCAGTTGCAAATTTTGTATTTTACAATACCATGATTGCGATTAATAGAATCTACATCTTATTATTCTAAATAAAGGAAACATTTCAAAGATTGCGTTCTAACCATGCCAATGATTAAAATCATTGACAGTCCTAACTCCTAAGTCCTAAACCTATAGTAAGTGGGAAAGGAAATGAGTGTTTTCTAAGCGTTTAACCCCTTCAAATGCATGATAATTTTGTGGAAATACTTTTTTTGAGCTTAAATGCAGTTCTATCATTATATTACCATTTTTCAACTCAAGTGTAATTTGACCATTTCCTTTTAGGTAATAAGTGCAATTCGAATATCCCGGTTGTAAATGCGCTAAAATGTACCGAGTTTTAGGTACGCTAATTGAATAATACAATTTATACATAAGTATAACAATTAACAAAACTATAAATTTATATACATTATAATAACAATTTTTTTTAAAGCCAAAGGGGGGGGGTTGAACACCCAAACCCCCCCTGGCTACGCCACTGAGTCTACTAACGTCGATAAATTATTTTTATTGATAACAAAATAAGTTGAATCAACTAATTTTTCAAAATAATGTGTAACTTTATTTGTTGGTACAAATTTCAAAGCTGCCAAATGTTGTACCTACTTGTAATGCGAATTCAACATTTTCAACGTATAAGGCCTGTAAACCATTTTCTTGGACCTTTTCGCTGTAGGCATTGTTGAAAATTAAAATAACAACCTTTTATCTTTGTTTGCGGAAATTTATCATTAAATGCTGTTTCAAACGCTTTTTTAAAACCAGGGGCGAATCCAGACTAAGGTAACGGAGGGGGCAATTTTTAACAGATACACATGATATAGATAAAATTAAAAATATTAATTTTGTTAAAGATAGGTTATTTATTTAAATAAAAAGTCTTAAAAAAATAAAATCATGTCATATTGCATACGAATCTGCAATGAAGTGAGACATTTTTTTGTTCGTCTTCGACGATTTTTCGACTACAGTGCTCACGCTAACGATACCGTATATGAACCGTTCGTCTTGGGATAGGCGCTAGTAAGCAATATCACGTTAGCTTCAAGGCGGACGCAAATTACGCTTATTGGCTGCACTACCTATTTCGTTTGAGCGTTAGTGAGCACGGATCAATGACGTAGGGCTCAGATCTTGTGACGTCACGGTTGTGGTGTGAGCGCTGATATGCGCCAAGTCGATTGCATCGTGAGAGCTTAAAGCGTACAAATCGACCAAGACAAACGCACCCATAAATTGAACCACGATCTATCACAGACTAATCGTTACAATTTTCGATTCTGTATGCCAAGGCAGATAATTCCCCGTTACCAGGGGTAACCAGGTATCCAGGGTAACCATAACATAACATAAAACTTTTAGATTCTGTGTGCCAAGGCACATAATTTATCGTAACGTTTTTTCAGTAACGCTATTTCGGTAACGTTTTTCGAATCTATGTGCCAAAGAAAAGACATAAAATGTCAAAAATATGTTACGTATTATATTAATATATTGGTTATGAATATCTTAAATCTTGATAGTAGAATATCACCAAATAATAAATATAACTGATAACATAGTACCAGCATATTAAGTTTGGTATAGAAAAAAATTTTAAGATTTCCCTATTTACTCTTGAAGTAATTACGTTAAAAACTATAGTTTGTTACGGCAAATGGGGGGATCACCCCATTCACCCCCCTCTGGATCCGCCCCTGTTCAAAATCTATTGTGATAGAATAATGGTTTAAATTCGGGTTATTATGGTTTAGCACTTGTAACTTTTCGTTGTATGAATTGGTCGTTCGGTTGGTCATGAGAACATAGATAAGCGGAATAGTTGTTCTATTTTTATAACCATGAATTGTATACAATTGAGAAAATAATTTCGGAACTGCTAGAATGCTCGAAATGTTCCATCTGCCATCCAATTTATAAATGTATGAAGTGTGTCCAAATTTCCTTTTGTAGCAAACATTAATAATCTATTTTCTTTTTTATTATCATATATTAAAAAATTATTACCATTTATGTTCGAATATACTCATCAGGTAATACCAAATCGTGAATGGTCAGTGGGTTTTCAGGTGGTTTTTCATTTTTCGTTCTCACTCTTTGGATTGTAAGAGACATCGATGTTATGCTTGGTAACTGGCCAACCACACCAACTTCAGTTGTTGAACTCGTTCTACTAATTATGTTTTTTGTTGATAATTCTGTGATTAAGGCATTTTTTTCAATTGTTCTATAACTATTTTTGCCTGGACATTKGAAATATCTGGTGCATGATAATGAACTGACTCTTTCATAATTATCCCTTTAAAAAATTATTTTAAATATAAATATTGTTAAAAAAAAATATTTTAAATATAATTCAAAAATATTATTAAAATAAAATGTAAAACATACCAGTTTCATCCATTGTTGACGTAAAGCATGAGCTGCATTTATATTTTTGATAATCAAGTTAATCAACACAACGCCAAATAAACTTATCACTACCCTTTTTATAATATGAATGTGTATATCCGTCGTTTATTATAATTTGTTTGCCTTTTCGGCTTTTAACAAATTTTAAAGGTATATTTAGGTGGTAGTACATTAACCCTAATACTAATGCTGCGTAATACAAGCCAATGTCGCGCAGTGCCAGTGTGTGACATAGCTCTGGCTCTCTTGTCTAAATTGTTATCTGTAAAATTACCTATCTGTATAGGTATAAATTTTCCTACACGCATTTAAAGTTACTAAATCTGTATTGGTAGGCGGATCATGATATAGGGAAGTACAAAGTTCAATTACAATCACTGTCAATAACATTTTCTCTATCAGGTGGCTATAGCATAAATCGTTTTTATTAATGTTGGGGGGAAGCGGGAGATATTTTGTATTGGAGATAATTTTGACGGAGGTATTTTATACTGGAGATATTTTGCCGTATAACCATTATTCACTAGTAGGTATTATTTATTTAAAATTAAACTCATTATTATTTTTTGTATTATTCAAAATTATCACCAACCCGACAACCTACATATTTTATTTTATGGACAAAATAGTAAAAGGAACGTTATAGTAGCCAGTAGGTACGTCTGATCGTCTATAACAGCAAAAAGATTTAAATTAATATATACATTACATAGTTCATACACAATGAAAAAAATTTAAATTTTTATAAAATAAAATAGAAATATTTACTGGTTATTTAAGCATTTTATTTTATACATTGTTGTATAAAAAAATATAACATTTAAATAAACACAGTTGCATTCGCATATAATAATAATAATAATAATAAAATCTCTGATGATTAGAGCGCTGCAAGTTATACTGTAAGTAAGTTCAATCCAATGTATTAGGTAGGTATATAAATAATAATACAAGATTTTCGTTTAACGCACAATTAAATTACAATAATTAAGATGAAAATTCATGCCCGTCGTATAATAAGAATTCAAAAACAGCAGTAATTAAAAATAGAATAATAATAATACTTCACTTATATAAGTGCAGACTGTTCCTAAGGCAGGGCGTGCTGGGTTCCCATCCCATGCCCTGCGCTCTTATCTCAATTCCACAGGCAACGTTTTTATAGGTACTTACCTACAATAAAATGAGTCAAGTTGATAAACGAAACAAAATGCATATAGGTATTACTTATTTTTAAATTGTGAACGAAGTGATGATGTATTGATTTTAAAATAATGTGTGTTTTTTTTGTATTTCTGTGCACAACATAATTTATCGAAATAATGCTTTAATTTCAAACTATACAGAAATGGTATCCTTGGTGCATTATAGAGGTCAAAACTAAGAATTTTCCAACAGTTTTAAAAAAAAATCGTGAAAAACAAAAAAAAGTGTTGGAAAAACGGGAATTTTTTGACAAAATTGGTTTTAAATATTGTTGTAACTCAAAAATTAATCACTGTGAATTATACTTGAGATTGAAATTTGCACCAAATGTTTATATTAGTCCCATGGGCGGATAGGCCTACCGGGAAACCGGGCAGTTCCCGGTGGGCCTCTCTTTCGTATTTCGGCAATGGGGTCCTTCAATATTATGCAATTACAATAGAAATTTGAAATATAAAATAAATAACAAATATATAATATAATCTTATATGATATAAGAACTATTTCAAACTTGAAATTGTATTTTAAGATTTTACACGCTAACGCGAGTCTTATCTAAATTTATATTTTTTTTTTGTATAAATGAAACTCCTGATGATATAATAGTAGGTAAATAATTTGGCGTTCATTAAATATTCACCTATCACTTCGATATACGTTGAAACGAGCTTCTCTATCAATTAAAATTTACTGGTGGATAACAGAAGGTCGTTTTTATTCTAAAATCTCAGGTGATTCAGTGTATAACAGTTCAGAATGTACAAGTAAATTAATATATGATCCAGATCTATCAAAATAGTTGAAAAAAAAATATATATAAGGAAGTAATTATAAGTAAGTAAGTAATTAGTAGTTCTATCAGATTAAAAGAAATCCAAGTTGAAGTTTGGACTAAGGAAAATTATTTCAATCACTTTTATTTCAATTTAATAATTAATTTAATCAAATATTATATATTAAAAATAAAAATAAATTACCTGCATTTTTTAGTGCATTATTTAGGGTTTTATAAGGCATTAAATTCCCAGTCCTAATTATGTCTATTACTATTATGTGGTCTTTTATAAAAAATTCTTATCGGCTATCAACCGGGATGTGTACACTTTAGAAAACGAAACGCAAATATCACAAGTTTTAACCATTTAGAATGTAAATATGTATGTACATTGTAGCCTGTAGGTACACATAATACAAAAATATATAGATGTATAATACATATATATATCCAGTATACAATATGTATTGATAAGCTAAAGGACGTGAGTGCGACGTGTGGACGTGTGTGTCTTAATATTTTATGCCGTATGTAGACGGCGATGAATTATTAAATTAAATACATGTACATATTATTATGTACTAATAATAAGCTGTGAGGCGCTGGACGTGTGTGTCTTAATATTTTACGCATTGACAAAGAATGTTCGGATACATGAATTAATAATAACATTTGAATAATAACTGAGGGTTTGTATAACTACGGAGATTCTACAGTTCTACTGTATTATAATATTATTATATTATGTTTATACGAGCTCTGGTCCTACACCTGCTTGCCTTTCACTACTCCGGATACCGAGGTTGAGGTACACTAATCACCGACCTTCGCAGGAACAATAGCTACACGTGTCACGAATAACACGTATATTTTATTACTGCATTATACCCCACCCTGTACTGAACACACGAAATCGCTTCAGCACTTGACTACAGTCAAACATCCCAAATATGTCCGTATACAGTAAACAACTTCAGGCACGTTAAAAAGACAGCTGAATGTTTCTAACCCGGGACAGCCAGGCGATCAATAAATTATTAAAAACCCATAAACAAGTATACACCCATTCGACGAGAGCAAATTTGCTAATTTTGTAATCTTAAGATACACATTTCGTAAAATTATTGTTAATTCATTATTCTTGTCTGGTGACCACCGTTATAATACTTATTATATTATCATCATTACAGAATAAATAACTTTAAATATACCTAATCGGATTATTATATTATACATTGTATACATTTTAAATGAATTATCTGCAGGAAACATATTTTTAAATAATATGTACCTAATAGTAATACATAAATTGAGTGATTTTACTGTATTTAAAATTAGGTTACAGATGAAAACCCAAATGACCTTTATGTATGTACTTATTTATATTAATTTATATCATATAAATTACAATATAATATATTTTTAACCTGCAGCGTGCAGCGTAGCGAAAAACGTTTTACCATACAATTTCTATAAGAAAACTTGAAGTGATTCTCGTGATTCAGTGTAACAATAAACATTTTATTAATACATGAAGTAAAATAAAATACTTATGTACATGATATATAATTTTTTTAAATTTCAGACATTTTTCAATGCATTTTTTAAGTCATTTTTCCTCGATTTTTAAGGACATTAAAATCCCAGCCTTACTTATTACCAATATAAAATATTACCTACAGGCTACGTATATAATAATACAGCTATTTATTTCATATTCAACAGTAAGCTATTTATTTATTGTTCAACAGTTTTTAACCATATTGTAATATAATAACGTTCGAAACTTTTTTTTTATATATGCTATACATAATATAGTGGTGAACATCTGTGCCAACATTTTTTTATTTTTGCATTTTTATAGGTACTACGCCTACGATTATAATACAGTGTCGCATAAACTCTATCTTGAAATAATTATATTATATTAGCTTTATGTTTAAATCATCAATTACAGATAAAATAATTATAGAATATATAATTTATCCATATTATAACATAATACGTAAAATAATTTTACAAAATATTACTATGTATCCACTCTACGTATGCATAATAACTAATAAATAATATTAAATTTCGCCTTTTCTAAAATATAAGAGATAACTATTATAGGTAACGTCCTATGGATTTCAGAGATTTATGTACCTACAGTATCTGTAAAAGAAAAACATTAGGTATTCGATGTTCAGCTTAAATAATTAAGGCTATAAGTTATTCATGTTATTAGCTTGTATTCTATTTTACATTAGGTACCTACCTATATTATTTTCAAGTTATTTTCTATACCCATGTAAATAGTCAACTTATAAGTTCATTATAATGATCATGGCAAATATAATTGGAATGAAAATATGAAATGAAAAAATGTAAGTTTATATTTATTTGTAGACGTACTGTACACATTAATATATTATTATTTTAAATATTATAATATTATTCGGTACCTACTATAATCTGTAGTCTCTATGCAATATGCATGATATTAAAATATAAAGTTATTTACTGCATTATTATTATAATTTATGAAGGTGTCTATGCAATACGTGGTATTGTTGCATTATAGGTACTATTTGTTTAACTTTATTAGTCTGTTTATATATTTTAACTGCTAATTAATAATAACTATCTAAATTATTAATTAAAAAATTTTAAAATGAATATTAGGTTTTTATTCGTTTTGACTCAATAGCAATGATATAAAATATAAACTCAAACATTACCCAACCTTTTAACTGTATAGGTACCTATTATGTTTTTTTTTATTCTTGTTCAATTATTTACCATGCCTATATTATAGCTAATTTATTTAAGAAATAATTTGTTGCATAGTACATAGTTTATTTTAACATTCTAAAAGTTATTTTATTACAATATAAGTATAAAATATAAATATATTGTCAGCTAAATCGTGTACCTAGTACCTACAGCAATAGGTAGTGTCATAATATTATATTTTATTAAAACTTAGGTAAGTTTTTATTTAATCTTTTTTTACTATCTTGCGAAATTTACAGATATTCTAAAATATAATTTTATTTTATTTAAAGTTATATAAGTTGATCTCAATATATATTATAATATATCAGTGAAATATTTTTCGAAAAAAATATATCCACTTAGCGTACCTAATATTAAAAGTAAATTAAATGGCTTTAAAAAGATATATCAAAAAAATATTTTGTGGAATATAGGTATACTTGGATAGGCTGATAGAGCTTTTCTTAGAACGTTATCGTAAGTACCTATTCCATGATATTATATCATTGAATTCAATTTTCATATTAAACACATAATTTAACAGTTATCTACTACTCGATACTCAATGTACCTAGTACCTACAGATTCAGATCAGTACTGATTTGCCAATCATTTTTATTATTATTATTTTCCTGATTATTTTGAAAAGTACTGGACATTTTTTACTTTTGTAATACGTAAAATCAGTAGATCCAATTTTCTATTAGAAATCAACCACGATGTTAGAGTTGTTGATTTTTTATTGATTAGGTATAAAAATAAAATATAAATTATAAATAAAATGTAAACAAAAACAATAAATTTATTTATTTTGAGCCTCATAATATTATATCTATCGGATTTGTATAATAATATATCGGTATACTGTATGCAGTGCATACTAGGTATGCAAAATGAGTAAAATGACTGCATTGCATTTTAATATTTTACTTACCTACCTATATGCAATACATATATATTGTATATAAAATATATTATATGTCATATATATTATATCTTATTATTTTCTTATTGTAGTGATTAGAATAAATTAATAAAACGTACCTATATAATGTATATAGACACCAGTTATGATGACTGCAGTGCAAATAATTCATAGAGGAGTATTTTGTCGTGGCAAAACCAGATTTAAAAAGAATACAATTATTTAGCATTCTATACTGCAATTATTAGTAAATAAAAACATACTTAAGCGGAGCAAAATGGGTTTTGGTTCTATTTTTAAAATGTTAAGGGTGGTTAATTTTGTTGTCTATACATATTAATATTTCAATAGTATTACCTACTGATAAAAAATAATAATAATACATAGTAATTATAATTAATATAATAATTGAATAATCAATGTGGTCATATAATGAGTACCTATTTCCTAATAATTCAACTAAAATAAATTTGATATGTTTTAAATACATTAACGTATATTGTCACAAATTTAAAAGGGTTAGTACTAAACACCTACCAATTTACCTACTTACAATATCTACATTTTACTTTAATATTTAACAGTGAAGAGTTAAAATAGGTAAATGATATAGAACATACAATAATACATAGGTATTATGTAATACATTATGATATTAGTAAATTATAAAAAGAAGTATACGTATATCTGTATATTTAATTTATCTAAAATGTCGAATCTTTAGCCGTAGGGTGATGTAAATTTGAATATTTTATAACTATTTGATATATTATACTGGGGATACGGTGACAGTGTAATAATATGTTTTGTGGGATGTATTGCAGATAGAAACAAACAATACAAAACTGTTGAATTTAGATAAAAATTATCTTTTATTTTATTCGATTATATACCTGTGTATAATTCCAATAAAATATTCTATATAATATGTAAGAATAAACTTATTTTAACTCTAATACCGGTATTGATTGTGTGGAACGGAAAACACAAACTCACGGCCTCTAAATCAATCTGGGAAGGAAAACATCCCACTCCAAAAAGGTGGAGAGTTAAACTATTACCACCCTCAGCTCCGTCCGGGTGGAATAGGATATATATAAATAGCTTTAGTGAAAGTAAGGGATTCGATGTATAAACAGGTCTTATGACGCGCGAAGGAAGCTCGACCCCCCTCTATATACAGCCTTGTAGCTATATTATAATCGTAATATGTTTTCAATAATATAATCGTGTGGATATTTAGCACTATATATTGGAAACTCTTTAAGGATATCAAACCAAACATTGTCTAATCAAGTTAAAGCTAAAATAATTGACATGAATAATATATCACCTAATGTTATAGGTATTTCCATTTACATTAAATGTTAAAAATTGTAAAAATATTTAGAGGTTATACCTACTAAGAAAAAATTATTTTGAACAATATTATACAAATAGCTAAAAATTCATTATCAATTTATCATATTAACTATTAAGTCTGGTTCATTTCGCAAATATTGTGTTACTTAGTATAAAGGAGTTAGGCACAACATAACGACTTAATTATTGAACCTGTTACTAAATTTTCAAACCTAATTGGTAAGAATGGAGACTTGAATTTACATAACAGAAATAAATAACATGTTATTACTGCATTATAATACTGCTATTAAATTAGTAGATGATATTTTGAAAACTCTTAATGACCCCCCAAAAAGATATTATTAATTTAAGAGGACCTAATCTAACCTAACCCGCATGTGTTGTCTCTGTCTTATACATGCGTAACATAGTTAAAAACTGTTTTGCACGAGGGAACTTTACTCCCTCGATATTTATATCAAAATTACCAAAATTATAAATTCTATTGGGAAGAACTTTACCTGTGTCATAGCGTTTTAATTTTTTTGATAACATGAATATAACTAAAGTTATCGGTTTGAGAACTTCAGGTTTTTTTCTTTAATTATTAAAAACTATTGGTTACCACTATCAAAAAAATTAAAACGCTACGACACAGGTAAGTTTTTCTCAATACGATTTAAAATTTTGGTAATTTTGATATAAATATCGAGAGAGTAAAGTTCCCTCGCGCAAAACAGTTTTTAACTATGTTACGCATGTATAAGACAGAGACAACACATGCGGGTTATGAATAATAAAAGCTATACCTACCTATTAAACTTTTATATTTTTGGATTTTGAATTAAGAAATTTAACATTTGCCTCTTCCTTCAAAAAAAAAAAAAAAAAATGAATCTCTGCAGCCACGTCACTGCAGTATTAACGATGTAAATTCTAATTACTGCATTTCTTATTGTCTTTTTCCTCAACTTAGTTTATCCAAAATGTTGTGAGGTGATTAGATGAAAGAAAATCTTTACTGTAAATGGAGAACATTACCAAACCTTTAATTCTATTCTCTAAAGAAAGAAATTGTAAAACGATTGAATTTAGCGTAGTATATTTGTGAATAATAATACAAAACTGTAGGTACCTACATAACAACGGTATATACATTTGGGAGACTAATCGATAACTTATGGAGCTTAGTACTCCCAAGTTCCAAGCCCTCTAGCATTACGTATGGGTATGATGACGGCATTTAAATTATTAAATTAATTAATATTTAAGTCTAATATCATTCACACACTGATCATTGTATCTAAAAAACTACATAACATACCTACAAACTTCAAATTTGAAATAGTGATTCCTTTAATACTTTAACCGTGCAATAAGAAAGAATTTAAAAAAATGTTGTGTTTAAGTGAATTATAATTAATAATTATTATTCACCGTCAATATGAGCAATACGTATTTTGCTACACGGCGGCCCGCGGGTTTCAGATTAACTCCAACCTATCCTTTTTGACCGTCGCGTAGATACAAATTGTTCCGAGAAGTTTATGGATAAGAACAATCTTTTGAATCCCATGTACACCATGATTTCCAAAATTCTTATTATACAATAATAATAAAAAAAAAAAGAGATGCACACGGACAATTCAACTAGTATAATAGGTATAACGCAGTCAACTATAAAAAAAAACTTGATAACATGTGTATATGTATGTCCATATTATGTTATTATGCAATGTAGTAAATAATAATTATAGTGTTGCGTTAAAAAATTAGTGGTTTTTATAGATTGCAAAATATATGAAACAATATAAAACATAATGTTATATTAATAGTATTTATAGTATACTTACCGAATACAAATCTGTTATAAGTATTTACATATAATTTTAATAAGTTTCATTATATTTTAGATTAAAAAATAAGAATACGTATTGTGATTCATTTTTATGCAATTCCATACTTAAATACCTATCTACATACTTATTGCGAAGTTCAGGCTATTTATAAATACATAATATAATGTATAAAATTAAATTGATGATGATATATTGATCTTCTGTTTGAGCAAATTTTTTTTCATACGTTCGATTGGCATTTTTGTCATTACATGACAAAAATAATTTAATATTATTTTAAAATTTACGAGGTGCTATATGTAATAAATATCAATTGAGAATTAATGTTTAATACATAATATATCTTCACCTAGCTAGTTCAAAGAAACTATCTATAAATATAAAATATGATACGCGCTAAGGAATAATAACTATCTACTTAGGGTGAGTTGCATTTGCATAAACGTCATGTAACTACTTAGTACTTACAGATCTGTAAGTACTTTAATGGATCTGTAAATAAAATTAGGTGTTCCTTAAACGCTCGGTAAAGTTACCGGCTCTGTAAATTATCGGCTAACGGATCTGTAAACTGCAGATCCGATTTGAGCTCTGTAACTAATTACAGATCGGTTAAAATAATATAATATTACTAAATACAACAAATATTCAAAATTCATATTATATGAATATTAAATAAATATTAATTAAAATAATTTGTATTTACTTTTATGAATTACGATAAGAATTATTTTGTTTGGTTTTATGAAAAAAAATTGGTTTAATTTATTTGGTAACCACGGTTATCAATAATTTAATATTTTTTTATGCAACCCACCCATAAAAGTAGGTACTTACCTAATAAAAGTCGCGCAACTAAATTGTTCACGAATGGAAAATGCAAAAATATAATATGAGTAATAACTAATATGATCAAATTAATGTTAGGTATATATTTATTGTATGTATTTTAAATATCATGAAATAATATTGCACCTCCATTTCTATTGCTCTGTGTAATTTTGTAGGTATTAAGATAATGACGGGAAATTAGTTTTGCTGATGGCCGTATAAAATAGCAAAATACCTTTCAGGGAAGAAAAATATTATCAGTAATCTTAAACCACGGTCATTACGGAACTATGTACCCAGTACAAAGTTATAAGTACTAGTGGTATGTATCGGACTCGAATTCGAACCAGCCGAACATACATATATTGATACGTAATGTCAAATTTTTCTCCAAGATAATTTTGAATGTTTCGTACATTTTGAACCTCGTAATATTTGTAATCTGTATGTGTACTTAAAAATGGATTATATTGAATATACTATATGTCTACATAAGTAGCACCACTAGCACCTAATTTAAAATTGTACAATATAAGAATAGGTACACAATTCACACATATTATATTATATTAATAGGGCGGTGGTAAACTCTCCAGATTTTATAGTAAACTCTCCCGAGTCAATATTATGTTTACCTGTTGTAAATGTGTAATCACAAAATTATAGATCAAAATTCAAAGTTGCAATAAACAAAAAAAAAAAACAAGTAAAAACAGTCATACAAAAAATAAAGAAAAAAATTTAACTCAAAGAATAATAGATTTTAATGCCAAAAATAGATACTTTAAGTTTTTAAAATCTGTGTGTTCCTACTATCAAAAAATTTAATTAAACATTTTTATTTTATCATACGTATATTTTGTATATTAGATTTATTTTATGACTTTTATTATACTAAATTAGTAGTACTGGAAACTCGGAAGAGTTAAAATGTTTCCGTCAGGTAGTACAAGAGTAGAGTAGACCCGGGAGAGCTCACCATAGGGATAATTTACTATTGGGAGAGTTTACAATCGCCCTATTAATATTCTGAATATTCTATTAAGTATTAAATTGTATGTAATGCGATTCGTTGTAATTGTAAGTACAAAGTATACATTCTTCGTATTTTATCGTACAGCC
>VUJU01002295.1:8009-39302 GCA_009835225.1 Aphis craccivora
ACACACACACATCATTTTAAAATCAATACACTGATCACTTAATTCAGAATCTGAAATTGGGTTATTAAATTATGCTCTATATATTTAAGATTTTAACTACCTATGAATAAAAATTGGGGGTTGGGATTTATCACCCTCACGGCCTCACACCTATTATTAATAATATTGACGTATTTAGAGGGGTCCAGAGGGGGGCTTGGGCCCCGGGCGGTAAATTTTGGAACGCATTTTGATATAATACGGTACCTAGGTTATTTGGGTGATAAAAAAAAGTAACAGCACTCTGCAGATAACCTGGACCGCAAAATTCCTAAATACGACTCTGATTAAAAATTAGCGTATACTATAGACTTTTAGGACTACATAATATATCACTACTTAGTAACTTATACTTATAATATTTTCATAAAAAAATATTTTTAGGTATAAAGATTCAAATTCAAATTTCCTTGAAACATGACATAAAATAAGTGTAAATAATCTATTGTTTTTGTGATATTGATATTAGGTATTATTTGACTCACATAATATTATTTATGTTTAATGTTAAATGTTTTTGTTTTTAATATTATTTTGAATCAGATAGGTAATAGCATTGCGAGGTGGGTTTAAAGAGGTGTGTTTCCCTTTAAAGGTGGCAATTATTTTCCCATTTCCTATTCATGTATATTTGTGTTGTATGGAAACGATTTACCAAATTTCTTGGCATGGGATAAAATATAAACATATAAATGCTTTAAAATATACCAGAGACAGCTCTTTTGGATGTATAAATGATTGCATTTCATCACTCAAAGAAACTATATAATATAATATATATATCATACTATATTATTGATGTATTATACATTTATACCTGCACCTTTTTATATATTTATATTTTCATAATATATTACATGTACCTAGCATGTATGTGCCTACATGTTTAGTGACCTGGGTTCTGTCGCTTTTGCAGCATTATTTTTTAATATACCTAATTAATATTGATCATTTTTTATAGTCGTTCAATTCTGCAGTGATGATAATATTGTCATTGATATGCAACGACTATTGGTGTTAAAGCTGTCTTTCTTCATTGCTCTATCTTATTTCCCCCTTTTGTTCCACTCCTTCTCTTAGATATTCTCTACCCATACGATGTATACTGCAGTATTCAATAGGATAGTACTAGGTAAAGATATACAATATAATTATAATTTGTTTAGAAAACGAAAATTTTATAACAATCAATAATTGTTTTATGTTGACGACGTTTTGATTGAACTTATTTTGAACATTGCAATGTAATAATTGGAAAAACAATTTAAAATGCATACTTACAAATGGTTTTAAATGCAAGAAAGTATAATACTATAGTAGGTCACTATTATATTATTTTATGCGTTAAAGTTGAATCCAATGAAAGGTATCATTGTATACGAAAAACGATTGAACAGAGATATTTGTCAGCCTAAGATATATTTTCCAGTGGGTGGTGAAAAAGGTGGTTTATGTTTTAATGACCTATACTTTTTTTATAAATTTTAACTACAAAATAATTTGCAAATATTCATGATTTTTTGTCAATATTTGAACTTCTAAATATGTTAATAAAAAAACATTGTATTCTATATACGTGATTGGTAACCTAACCGATGATGAAGTTCAACTGTACCTAAGGAAATGGTGCAGTTAAACTTCGTTGTAATTTGTGAGCTATTTATTGACAATACAATGATGAAAATTTTTAAATATTATCTAAAATCGTAAAACGGCTGATTTTGAAAACAAATTTGTCATTCACATCTTCGGTCATGATTGATTTGCGCCCTTGGCCCTCTTCATTATGCACATCTATGCGTCCATTGTTTAAATTATCTACACTTAACACCAATCACGTACCGAATCATAACTCATCTGTATATTACTATAAATAACATATCCCGGACGATGCATTTGAGCTGTGCGATTTTCTTCGGTTCTCAAAAAACGAATTACACTTCGCACCCAGAATTTTCGTTTGGAGGGGGGGACTTACTAATTTTTCTTTTATCTTTACACACAAGTAAACCTTATCGCGTAATATTGAACTATTATGTAATATATAATATGTGTATGTGTATCTAACATAATAATACAATTTGAAAATAAAACATTATCATTTATCATTGTTATACTATATTTGCTATAACAATGTGTAATTTAATGAAAAAATATTTTTTTGGGGGGGGGGGCTCTAGTCTCAAAGCCCCACTGAGTACGCCACTGTTCGCACCTCGTAGGCGAGGGAGATAAAATTGTATTTTTCATATTGTTACCGCAACTAATAGAACAATACTGAACAAAAATGGTTGAATCTTTGCTTATTATAAGAGAATAATGTAGATACCTAATGATTGCGACATTCAGAAAAATGTTACTAAAATACCTACTTAATGAATTGTAACACATCGAAGGTTAGTTTTAAGATAGCCGCCTAGTACATACCTAACGTATACTACATACAATCATCAACCATAATTCGAAATCGTTACGTTTTCAAATTATTTTTAAAGATTGTTTGTTTGATTTGTAATAAACTTTACACCTCTGAGGCATAAAACAAAAATATAATATGTACTATCTAATTATATTAGATGATCATTGTTATCAATTATAATAATATATTTTATGCATGGTCACCAAAGTTTATAATACACTTAATTTATTAAACGTTTAAAACCTATGCAATTATAAGTTATAACAAATAAGTGTTTTCATTGAATAATTTAATTGGTTTTTATTTAATACCTACTGGTATATTAATATAAAATTCCAAAATGTTATGGTAAAATTAATTTATGGCTTGTGAAAATTGTGACTATGTACCTATTTTCGGTTATTTTTGTTTTGTGTTGAATTTGAATTTGTTTTCCATTTTCCACATACCTGTGTGTACTGTGTATTTGTGTTTATTAGCATGTATATTTATTATCTAGTGAAAATAATTTTCTCCAATTAGAATATTATATTTTAATATTTTAAATTAAATTTGCATATAATAATATAATATACTTACATTTAATAATACTTTAATCACAGTAGGTATATACGTCAATTTTTAAATTATATTTTGGTGTATTTACTTACTATTATTATTTATAATGGATAGTATAGATTGCAATATTTTATTCTTTAATGTTTGTAAAATAATACATTATTATTATTAATAATCATTACTTTTATTTTTGAAGATTACTGAAGGAATTATTTATACCTATTATATTTCTATAAAAATTGGATTATAATGTTATTGTTTATGTTTAAAAGTAAGCAGTAAACATTAAACACAATTCGTGCCAAATTGGTGGAATGGGTGGTTGCCAAGGGCGCTGATAAGTAAGGGGCGCATTAGAGTTAAATCAAATTGGTTTTTTGTATAAAATTTATTTTTCTTATAAATTATTTAAAGTGTTATTAAAATTAAGTGTACATGTGTAATGTACACAAATTGCATGCTGGATTGAGATTTATATTTATTAGTGACATTAGTGTACTACTTTTACATTTATAGGTACTTAAGGTACTACCTAGAATACAAGTACCTATAGTCTGTCCAACGAGAGAACGCCCAGATTCTGCGCATCCTCCTGCACCTCCCTGCTATCGAAACCGGTTTCCCTATGACGTCTGGGGATGCGCAGAAAACCCGATTTTGGTCGGCCCGCGGCGCGTTCTCTCGCTGGAGTGCTGGACAGAGTATGTAATGATACATGTTATTTTATTTTTGGGTGTATGAAACGTACAGCCATGTCACAGCTATTATTTATAACTCATTACTCATTAGGCAACTACGAGTATAATATACTCAATAATTTTAAAAATATAGCAGCACCTATATTAATTAACACGTAAGAATGTAATATGAGTAGGTAATTACTAATAATATTATAAAAATTATTACCATAAAATGAAACGAAAATAAGCGTCAAAAAATAAAATTCTCTAAGAGCGTCACGGAGAGTAATTACAGCACTGAGCACGACTCACGTATTACGTATATAGTATATTTATTATTTTTTCTGTTTAAAACCATATTATTCACTATGTTAGTAAGTTTGCAAGTTAACAGCTATAATAATTATTATTTTTTACTCTTTAGTGGTGGGAAGTTCAAGACGTGGCTGGTTTTCATCTCATCAAGTCACGAACAATATATTTTTTAAAAGTGGGTTCCAGTGTTTTGTTTATCTATCTCAATGAAATACTTTAACTGAAGTATTTTTTTATAAGGCGGTAATAGAGTGTCCTGTGTCTACAACTGTCGATGGTAGTGAGCAACCACAGAATAGATTAAAAATTTAACTTTTAGCTTAATTTATTAATTCTGTGGAACGACGTTGGACGATTTGTACACGATCATATTTCGCTGTATATTTCGGATGCACTGTAACAGCCCCTGATTGGAACAAAATATTATTATCGAAAATTCTCACCGTAGTGATAAGATTGATAAAGAATTCAATAATAATATTATTTTCAATTACCTAAAGTACGCTTTATTATGGTGTTTAAGTGATTTTAATGAACTATTATAAAATTCAATCATTATATAGGCGTGGTTGTGTTCAATTAATGATATTATTGAATGACGGACGTTAATAATATAACAGATAGATGTAATACGTGTAGGAAATGTACTTATAGGGACGTTTAAAGTAAATTGAGCCATTGTGATGGCTGAGTGTCCGATAGCCCAGATCAACGAAGACGACGAGGACACGCAAGATAGAGTCAGAATTGAACTACAAGGGTATTTGAATAAGTGGACCAACTTCTTACACGGCTGGCAAAAACGTTATTTCGTATTGAAGAACGGCACTTTGTTGTACTTCAAATCACAATCGGAAACTGAGTGTGGATGTCGCGGTGCGATAAGTCTATTAAAAGCAACTGTCAAGGTATGATAATTAATAGGAAATAGTGTTATTTGTAGTTTTTCTTTTTCAATTATACAGTAGTTAAATTTTATAGGTGCACGAAGTAGACGATTGCCGTTTTGATGTGTCGCTAAACGATTGTGCTTGGTATTTGCGAGCTGACTCATCAGCAACTAAAAATCATTGGATCGATGTCATAGATTCACTTAAAGCTGAATCTGGGTACGGCAGTGAAAATAACCTGAAACGCAATGGCAGTTCACTTTCTATATTATCTAGTAATATGTCAACCATGTCACCGGTGTTTAAAAAAAATAAGGGTTTGCAAGATAAACTCAATGAACTTGTAGCATTTAGAGGTATTCTAATCAACCAAATTGATCGACTTCAAATGTACTTTGATACATGTTTAGCAGAATTTGCCTCTTCAAATGGTAATTATTTTATTTAAAATTTAAATAACTATGAACTATAATGCTTCTATTAATTTTTCTTATATTCAATACTATTTAATTAAATATTAAACAAGATAGATAATTGAAATACCTACCTGTAAATAAAATACTTGTTATATTAACTGTGCTTTGTTATAATGTTGTTTTATGTTGAAATGAATCAAATTTAAACAATACAAAGTACATATTTTTAAATACTAATTAAAGTAAAAGTATAATAAAATAGTGGTAATATAATAGTAATATATTTTATAATGTAATTCATAAGTTTCAAAGGTACCGTCTACATAGTATATGATATCTATAAATTAAAAAAAAAAGTAGAAAAATATTTGTCAAATAGTTATTAGTTATTAATAACTATTAGGGATAGGAGGTTTTTGTTTCAAACTTTCAAAGTAAGATTCTAGATAACGATTTTTAGTAATTAAAAAAGCTAGTAAATTATCATAAAGTTTATCAAGTGGTCTATCCATATAATCCAAATCAGATTTATAGTAATATATACATTTCTTATAGTGTTCTTAAGTTATATTTTACTTCCAGACTATCTATAGAATATTTCTTAACTTTATCAACTCTGTATAAAGTTGAGTAATTTGAAACCTACCCATTAGTTAATGTATCTAATAATGGATGTTCATGTTCGAAATGTTCTAAGGCACAATATTTTAATCATGTGATTTACAAATAATGTAACAGGTATGTGGAAGTCCTCTGAGGAACATCAGAAAATAACTATCAGAGAACAGCATCTCACTATATTTTATTTTGTAATAATAATGATTAAATTAATATTTTTAAACTGAATAAACCACAGATTAAGTGAAACCAGATTGTGCACTTGGGCCTTCAACAATTGAATCGTGAATCGGATGATCTGATTGGTCAACCTAAAAGTGGTGTAGTCAATTGCAATAATTAAAATTATTGTATGCTTGATTTATAATATATGTTATAAGTCGACAGACAACGGATGACAATTATTGACAAACTGACAATAGAGAAGTGAGTTAAAGAAAATAGAAGAAAATTCAAAATATTTTATTTTTAGCAGTTTATATATTTCTACACGTATTACAAGCCACAGGAAATATCAATGTGTTGTAACACTGATTTGAGGGCTCGATAGTTACAACTATCAAACCGATGTTTTTTTCGATAATCTCTAAGTGCACAATCTGGTTTCACTTAATCTGTGAATAAACTAACTACACCAATCTTAATTTTAATTACAAAATTATACTTGTTATTAATATCAATAATATCAATAAATTGAATTGAGTATTCTAAAATTTAATAATTATTAAAAATTAGAAATCAAGCTTGTTTAATAGTTTAAACCAAGCTATATTTAATATTGAAAATTAAAAATTCAATAAAATTTAATTTACTTTAATTTATTTAATATTATCAATGCTTTATATGACAATTTGCATATTCTGTAAAGAATTAAATAGTTGTGTTACTTCTTAGAATCATTTAATTGAGTACCTATATTATATTGAAATTATTTGTTTGCTAAATGGTTCAACTTATCTAATTTTAATTTTTGTTTCATCATTTATTTAAATTACTTCTTTGTCTAGGTGGGCGAATAACCCTAATAATAAATTAAAATGTTAATTAATAGTTGAATAAATTGAATATAGAAATCAACAGTAGATAATTGTAGTCTACACTGAATTAATATTAATTAGTAATCAATTATTAATAGGGCTGGGTTACATTTATTGAGCTCATTTATCTTGACAAAAGTATAATAACATATTAAAATATAAAATCTTTTTTTTAAATTCCAATACTATACTTATTAATATTTTTTTAATTATATATTAAATGTGTAAAACAAGCAAAGTTATTTTAATTTTCAAGCGTTAAGTCTCTTATCAACTGGATATAATATTGTAATTTATATATTTAATATACTATGGCTAGTAACTATTAATTTCAAATAATAAACGTAAATATAATTAAACTACTTAGTATTCTCTAAAGTCTAAGGATTTAGAATTCAGCATTACCAGTCTGTTATCTTATCAATTTTATTGTATGTACTTAATATGCTTTATATCTGCTGAGAAGTGAATAAATTGCTACATATTTTTTCAAAATTAATCTATCTATCTATTATATTGATTTAAGCCAATGGTTCCCAACCTTTTTAGCTGGTGGAGCCCTTTTGTTGGACCAAATTTAGCTATGATGCACTTCTGTGAATACCATGAGGAATATAAAATAAATGAATACTAATTCTCTTTAGTAGCTGATTATGTGTCCTAGCCATGTGTTATTTATTTATCATTCGATAATTTAGTTGACAGTATACAGAGTGTGCTAAGTAGTTTTATACATAAAACAATTTTTGTTTTTTTAACTACATTAAATAGTATTATTTTTTTCTTATAAGCATTGGTGTTTCAAAAATGTTGATTAAAATTATATAAAGATTTTATTCATACTGAAATAATTATTAAAACTATGATGGTTGATAATATAATATTTTTAAAAACTTTAAATTGTACTTGAGAAATTTGTTATTGGTTATACTGGTTATAGATACCATATTATGTTCAATATGATTCAAAATTAATATTTTTATTTAATTAGGTGATGGTTAGCAAATATTAAATATTAAATTACAGAAATCGCAAAGTTGCTTTTCTACAAGATTTCTTTAAATCAATGTTTTGTTTAATTGATTTATTTTGCATACTCACTTATCCAAATTTTTGTAGTAAAAAATTCTGAAATCAATTTTTAAGTATAAAAATTGAAAAATTATTTATTTACATTTTTTTTAAAATTTATAAGTATATTGAAGTCCAAGAGTAATAATAAAGTAAGTATTTAAAATAACTTATTATTGGGTACTCACCCATGTACAGTTGACTAATTGACGTGTATATTACATTTTAGAATTAGTAGAGTATGCATTCTACCCGCTCATAATTTGTACTACATTCAGTAAGATAATTTTAATGTGATAAAAAAAGCTTTAACTAAATCCCCTACAACTGCTATATATACAATATATTTCCCCACTAGTAGGAAAATATAATAGGAATCGTTATGCCATCATTATTACGTTACAGATTATATTTGTATTAATTTCAAAAATATCACAATTTTAATTTTATCAAATACTCGTTATTCATTTAATCACTTATCAAATGTCTAATATATCAGAAGTTTGAAGTTTGAATTAAAGGTAGTTTAAAATATGTATAAATCACCTACCTATTTAATTAATAGGGTTAGGAGGACAAAGTAATATCAATTTAAATACAAATATATTAAAAATTACTAAACAATGATAAGTGATAATCAACTTTATTATTATAGCTTAAATTTTGAATTTAAATTAAGTTAAAATTATTAATATACCTATACTTTTTGTCAATGTATACTTTGTAAATTTAAATTTATTCATACTCATATATTTATCTGTATAAAATTGTCAAATGTTATCATATAAAGTAATAATATTTTCTGTTTCTAAATTATTAAACTTAAAACATTATTATACTTGTCTGTATTTTGGTATTTTGATTTAAATGAATGAACACGGAAATACAGTAGTTTATGCTGTACTATGTAATATAAGTCTTATAAAGTGTGGCAATATATATTATTATATATATATATCTGATAACATGAAGCTTGTATAATGTATTAATTTGTTGTAAATAATAAAAATTGATGAGCGTTACCTATAAAACATGTATAATCAGTACGGCAATAACCATTAAGGAAGTAAATGTGTATATAGGTACCTATTGTCTTAATCTTTTTATTGGAGTTTCATTTATTATTTTTTTAAATAACGTTTAATGATAAAAATAATTTTTATTATATAGTAAAATATGAAAACCAGATTTTAATAATATAGTATTTAAAAGTTGTTAACTGCATATTCAAGCATTTTGAAAAAGATGTTAAATATTTTTATTTTCATTAAGACGGGTATTTTTGAATATGATGAATCAAAAAATGCTTAATAGTTAATAAAAAAATATTTGATTTAAGTATATCTACCAATAAATTGTTCCACCATTCACTAATTTACTTTTATAGTAAAATGTTTTTTAATTTTTCATGTGTACATCTAGTAATGTTGTATGTAGATATATTTAATTAACTTTTTTTTTAAAGAAGGTAATTGAAGAATAGACTTTGTATATCATTAACAATGATAGCTATTATATCGAATACATGATATAAAATACAAAATTGTTTAAAAACCTATCCAGATGTTTAAAATTAAACAGTAATAAATTATTTCTCAAATATATTAAAGTTTTAAATAATTCAGTTATTTTTACTAATGATAATAAACAACATTGGTTACAAAATATAATGCTATTATAGTATTTTAATTTATAACAGATTTATAATTAATGGTAATTATTTAAAAAAAAAAGTGGTTTCATTTTCAACTAAAATAGTGATAACTTCTACTTCTTCAAATATATCGACCCTCATAAATCATTTTTACTTACTCTTTGATAATCTATAAAAAAAAAAAAAAACAATAAATAAATAATTTGAACAGTTTAATATACCATTTATGCTCCGATTTTCGATCTTTTAAAATGTTACAGATTTAAATTTGTTTAAGCATATTATCATTTATTCAAAAAATGGTTTACCAAAAAAAAACATTATTGTCAAAAAAAAAAAAAATAATACATTCCTTGTTTTTCTCAAAATTTAAAACCTGTGATAATTAAATAATAATTATTATATATTTATTTCATCAATTAAAAATATGTAATAATAAAAAATCATAAACAAAGTCTACACTTCCTCTCTAATGATGTGATTGAATTCAAATAAAGACCAAAAAGAGGTTAAATATGAAAGACACGATTTTCTGAAAAATAAATATAAAAGTAATAGGTACATCAAAAAAAAAAAAAAACAAATAATAATAATATATACATTATTGTTAATAATTTGTAATATTTAGATTAGTATCACTACATTATATTAAGATAATATAAAATTTTATCTTTTTAAAATAGTTTATTAACATTTTCTTATTCTTAAATTGTGTTAATTTCACCAAATTATTTATGAATTTGTATGATACTTAAATTACTTTTAATTTTTTAACATATACTATATTTGTGTTATGACATAAATAGAGTAACATCTATTTTTAATAAATGTAAAATTACATTTTTATAATAAATAGCTATTAAATTAGGAACATTCAAATCCTTATATAAACTGTTTGTTGGTTAAGACCTTGCTTCTTTAGTTTAATTTTAATTTATGTGTTTAACTAACCTGTGTTAACTAACCTCAAAGTTAGTCAAATGCATATTATAAGTTTTACCCCAGACTACCTTACCGTAACTAATTATAGATTCAGCAAGAGATAAATGAACCATTTTTAACGTTTGTTAGTTGACTTAACAATATAAAATAGTTTTTGAATTGGATTTGTAATATGTTGAACATGATTGGACCATTTAAACTTTTCACTAACTATAATACCTGAAATGAATAATCACTTATTGTATATAACAGAACCCATTACAAAGAACACTATTGCCTATATTCCTTTTATATTCTTTTGCATAAAATAAAGAATTTTATAGAATTATTAACTCATATAAATAGTATATTGTCATCATTTTTTAGCTGTTAAATTGTATACTTTATAATATTGTTATGTATTATTATGGTATTGAATTTCATGATATTATATACTATATAGTACTTTTCAATAGTTATTTATCAAACAACATATTTCAATTAAATTTTTATTTGTGATCTTTTTAAGTTAGAAATGTTGAGCTCTAATACAATAATAGACAATAGTATTTGTCTTGTAGAAATATTATGCTATGTAATAATGTTAGATATGCAAATATGGTTTATTTACATGTCTTTTAAAAAATATATATATATATTATGTAGTAACATAAATTAATTTAAATACAACGGTACTGTTACACTAAAGTTAAATAAAAACAGTTAATAAACATTACTAAATATTTTCATATTGAGTAGGTAGGTATGATTATTGATTATTTTTAAATGTTTTATTTTAATTATTCTACTATAACTTTGAAAGAAATTTGGTTATTCAGTTTCTGAGAACTTGTATAATGAAGTATGAATAGATTAGATAGGTTAAGCCTTAGTTATGTAGGTAAAAACTCTTGTTAGTATTGCGCTTACCTGGTATTTAATATGTCATTTGGTTTATTAGAAATGTTTTCTTATTCTTCCTTTTATTACTAATTATTTCACACAAATGCAGGTAAAATAATAAATAATTCTCACCATTACTATGTTTTTAGAAATATTTTGATCTAAATACATTAATGTTATCTAATTTATTTATAGTGGGTTTAATTTAATTTTAAATTTAATGACCTATTTGTTATATTTATAAATACAATTTAATGATTATTTCCTTATGAAATTAACTTTTAATTTACTAGTTTTATGTTTTAGTTTTTTTTTTTGAATATTTGGTTTAAATAATTGTAGAGCTATCGTAGTTTATACTAAAAGCTAATAAAAATAAAAACAAAAAAAATATTTGGTTTTATTCTTAATTGCTTATATTTAAAATTTTAAATAAAGAGCTAAGTAACTAACACAATATAGTGTATTAGGTATTTATATACTCATTTTTAAAATTTTAACTAATCATTACCATACATGTTCTGCTGGCCATGATATTTTAAATATATTAACAATATTATAAGTATGGGTTAACAGTTTATTATTATATATATATTGAATTTAACTTAAAACTTCTAATCTCTTATTTAACTTCATACATTTAAAATTTAATTATTTAAAAAATAAAAAGTAAGTATTTTGTTGTTAAGATTTTGTTCATCTTTATTATTATTATTTATTTATGTAACCAATATAAGTATACAATGTAATTCTTTTATCATAAATCACTCATTAATTCAAAATTGATTAGTTTTTGAAAATATATTTTTTACATAATTTTCAATCGAAATACAACAACATTTAGAAAAAAAACAACTAGATATATTTTTAATTCTTCTGATCCTTATATTTTATTTTTTTGAAAGCCAGCATAAATTTTAATTTCGTATTTTGAAGCTGAATATTTTATATAAACAAGCAAAATTGTAGGCCATCATTTTGCCGCTAATCTTGTATTACACTCCGCTCACCCAAACTTACTTAGGTATAACTTATACTTTTACTTATTACTTATAAATTACTTCTGAATCTTGATTTTTATATATTCAAATATTCCGAAAAATATTCTGCTTCAGAATAATAAATTAAAAATATATGTTGTCATTCAAAAAAGTAAAAAACTTAAAATATACAATAAAAATATAATTTTGTTGAAAATTGTAAAAAATATGTTTTATTTAGATTGGAAATTAATTATTTATAAAAAAATATTTTCAAAAATATTAATAGATTTTGAAATAATGAGAGTCATGATGATAGAAACACTTTGTATATACTTTATATACTTTCTACATTATACAATTGTCATTAGTCACCTGCAGAACAACTGATTAAATTATTGTTGCATAAAGATAAACAATTATAATATTATGTTTTGTTATACATGTTTAAAACTAAAATTATTATTTAAAAAAAAAATTAGTTAGAATCCACACAATATAGGTCAATGGATATTACTACAATTATTAATGAGTTATTATTATGAAACAAATACTACTGATTAAATATAATTGTTAAGATGTTTTGTTTTAATTTATAGAATAAAATTTTTTTATTAGGTGTTAATTTAAAAGTATTCAAATAATACGATTATCAAAAAATAATTTTACAATTTCTTTAAAATACAAAAGTGTTTAAATGATTGGTGAAACCAAGCTATACAAATTGTGTTTTACTGCTTAAAAGTTTTAATTTATAGTACCTATTATAATTTATTTTTTAACACGTTTCAACTCATAAACAGACTCAAACCATTTTGTTTAGGCATGTGCATTATATTTGGTACCTACTTATTTATTCTATTCATTCAACTTAAAAATTTAACAACAATATTCATTAGTTTGTTGGTATACTTATTCATGTGTACATGTATATCTACTGTGTGTATCAATTTAAATGTTTCTTTTATTTATGTCTTAATATTACTTAAAAGTTAATATTTTTTATTGTTTTTGTTTTTTTTTTTTTTTTTAGAAGGTGTATCAAAGAATGAAGCCTATCAAAAATATACTTGCGAAGCTTTAGATTTTAAAGGTGAAGCAGTAGCATTTAAAGCAACATCATCAGGAATTTTAGAAATTTTAAAACACTGTATTGAAGTATGCAATAAGTTAAAAATAAAATATCTATTTAATTTTTTATCAACTAATTATTTGTTTAGGTTATGAATCAAAGAGAGACAGCGTGGGAATCTATGTTGGAGAAAGAAATAAATAACCGGAAAGATTTAGAAGAAGTAGTGCGAACATTATCTCTAGTTGATGGGCTCACAGATCAGGAAAGAGCCCAAGTACTTGCTGGAGCTGATTTAACTGTATGTATAATTAACTACTTACTTATCTGTTTAGATTTTCTTCCATTTATTTATAAATCATTCCAGTGGTGGATCTACGGGGGGGATATGGGGGATAGATCCCCCCGTGAACATGAAAATGAAATCTTGTTTTGTAAATTTAGTAGAATAAAGCTTATATACCTATACATGTTATGTACGAAAATATTTTATCCCCCCTTAAGAGAAAATCCTAGATCTGCCACTGAATTATACATAATTACATTATAAGTAAAATTATTCAAATTATAATATTATATTGTAATAAATGGATATCAGAAAATTAATTCCATGTTATCATAATTATAAGGCTTAGAAAAATTTCTCAAGAAGTTATCCATAACAAATAATGTTTACAAAAATAAATCCATTATTAATTATTCATAATGAACTTGTGTTTTAACGAGGTCATATTTATTGAACTGGTCGTAGTCCAAATATTATATTATCAAAATATGATAAAAGTAGATATGGAACAATGTTAAGATAAAAAAAATGAATTGCTACTTTTATAAGTTAGTCAATCATTAGTTATTACTTTTAATCAGTACCTAACGGTAGACTTAACGTTAACTGTTATAGACTAAATTCAACCATTTAATTTTTTTTAAGTTGCCAGATTTTGTGTAAAGTTCATAATGAGTTCTATTTCTAAAAAGGTAATATTATAAAATAAAATATTTAATATAGTTTAGATTATTTTTTATTTAAGAATAAAAAGAGTATTTGCAACAAAAATTTGAGAATTTTTTCTACTATAAAGTATCTAGACAATATATATATATATATATATATATATTATGTAAAACCATTACTGTTTCATTCAGTTAAACTATATGGATTGACACAAAATGTATTTATGATAATGTTTTGTTAATTATATAATATTAAATTAAAAATAATATAACAATTTTATTTTACAAATTCCTAAGAAAAAAAATATAATTTATTTATTTAAAAAGTTAATAAACTTATTTTATTTCATCAAATTATAACTGTTTTTTTTCTAGTTTATTTTAAATTAAAATTTATTTAAAGAATCTATTACACAATTAAATTATATAGCTTTGTCATATATTATTTGAATGTTTTGGTCTGCAAATTTGCAATTATTGTTTTCTTAGCTCAATAATACATTATTTGTTCCATTGTGCAGGAACATTCAACTTTGGCTGAAGATGAATTTTATGACGCTGTTGAATCATCTAATGATAACTCTGCTGAAGATGCCAAACAAAGAAAAGATCAGTTACTACAGTGCACTAAAAATAATGCTCAAACAACTCAGACCAATTGGGGTGAGCTGATTAGAGCTGCTGCCACAAATGCTTCTTTGAAACATACATATTGGCCTGAAGTAATGTCAATTTTTGATATTATACTTATACATTGATAAATTTATATTTTATTTATTTTTGTATTAAATTATAAATTGAAATTTAACTGTACAATTAAGGTAATCTATAATTTTATGTTATAAGATTGAGCGGGTAGTTGCCGAACAAATTAGATCAGCTCGCATGGGTCTTGGCAAAGGAGCTTGGCAATTATTTGTCGAAGATGGAGAAATGAAGATGTATCGGAGAGAAGTTGAAGAAGATGGATTAGTTGTCGATCCTCTGAAAGCAACTCATCAAGTGAAAGGAATCACAGGTCGAGAATTGTGTCATTACTTTTTTTATCCTGAATACAGATATGATTGGGAAGGTATTAAAATATTGTAATTTATACATTTTCTAACCAACTAAAAATGTAAGACTTTTAAAGCTAAAATATTTTATCTAAAATCTCCAGGTACATTAGAAACAATGAATGTTGTTGATAAAATTGCTGAAGACACAATAGTATTCCATCAGATACACAAACGTATTTGGCCAGCAGCGCAACGTGATGCTACGTTTTGGTCACATCTTACACATGTTCCTGATGAAGATAATAAGTCTGAAGACAGCCCTCATATATGGGCCACTGTCAACAGTTCAGTAGAATTGCCATCACACCCTGTATGTTATTAAGCTATTAAAAATTCCCTTGTATCACATTTCTATTTCATATATTTTTTCTTGATCACTATTAACTTGTTATACTACTAAATTTAATATAATATTTTTGAAAATAATTCAATTTAATAACATGACATTCAGTAGGTTATTGAAATTTTGAATATTCATGTTTTATTAATTTTCAGCCAAATGGAGGTAAACAAGTTCGTATTTATCTGACTATTATTCTTATGGGTCAAACAATCATATCTCCTGCAGCAAAGGGTCGTGAGTTAAAACGAGATGATATTACATGCAAAATTACCTATTGTGCTGTTGGTAAGAACATAATATTTTTATAATAATTTTGTAGATAAAAATACTATAGATTTCAGTGAAATTATAATTAACAGTATTATCGCTTAGGTCTAAAAGTACAATTTTTACTCGTAAGTATTTGCTATAAAAATGTATTTTGTTTTTGGAATTTTCAAATTTTCTTTTAAATGTCATATCAAATTAAATCAACCACATTTAAATTAAGTATCACTTATTTATTGAGTACATTTTTCATTGGTATCAGTTTTAAAAGAAGTCATCATAATAAAGATATTTATGATTGATTATCTACCTCTAAATTAACAATATTAGTTTGGTTAGAATACATGTTTCAAATTAAAAATAATATACTCAGTGGAAAACGTATGTGTGGTAGTACTACATAGCAGGCATACAGAACACATATGGTTTATTTGGGAGGAGTTAGTTTTGATAATTCTTGCTTATACTTCTCATTTTAAATAAAATATATAATAGTATATTTTTACATTATTTGATCAAAAAATAATGTGAGCCAAGAATCTTGATAACAATATTGTAAGGCAATTTTCAACTGATTATGGTCAACATATACTTCCAAATTTTATGTTATCAATTATTTAGTATTTCCACTTGCATACTATGTAGTTATTATCATATTGTTGAGTAGAATAGGAATAAGAAATGTTTTTTCTTAAATAATTTTTAGTTTTATAAAATTATATATATATTTATGCCTTGAACTTGATTATTCCAAAAAATTAAATTGGTCATTTTTAATTCATAATACAGCATAATACCAAGTATAAAATTGAATACTATTGTTATAAAGTTGTGCAAACTTTTTCTGTTTACAGTGAATCCAGGCGGTTGGGCACCATCTTCAGTTCTCAGGGCTGTGTACAAACGAGAATATCCAAAATTCTTGAAACGTTTCACTGCTTATGTGATAGAAAAAACAAAAAACTTGCCCATAAAACTATGAAATGAGATAATGATCATATCATTGAACTATTTTGTTCTGCAAATTGGTTGAATTCTTTATTTATTTATTTATTGTTTTATTACTAGTAATGTTTTTCTATTCTTGCCTTCACTGTGTTGTATGGTATATTTGTATACATATATGCTATATAATATTTATATTCTGTATATAATATGTTAAAGATGAATCCGGGATTCATAAGAAGCTATTATGTTATTAATTAATTATTATAAGCATATTATATTGTGGCTTCCTAATTATACCAAACACCATACAAATTATATAGTTTATTTGAATTTTAAGTTTTGAAAATGTAATTTTCATTATAATCTATTTTTTTTTTAACTATGTATTTACTACCTATTCAATGTAATATTAATATACATTTTTTTATACATATAAAATATAAATATAAACAATGTCTCGTAATATGTTAAAGATGAACCCGGGATCCATTATGAACTATTATTATTTTATTAATGAATTATTGTAAGTATATAATGTGGCTTCCACATTATATCATAAACCATACAAATTATTTAGTTTATTTGAATTTTAAGTTTTTAAAATACAATTTTTATTGTCATTTGTTTTTTAAATATGTATTTACTACCTACTTAATAATATGCATTAAAAAAAAAAAAATATATATATATTACATACAAATATATGTTATAAATGGTGTCCTATCATTTTGACATACGTCAAATGAACTCAATCGTTTGAATGATCGACAATGGACTCTTGTTGTAAATTACATATATTCGATATAAACATAACATCTTTGTAAACTGCTATTATCTTTATGGTGTTTGTTACCATAGAAATGCTTGAACATGACAATAATGTCAATGAATTAGATATAGGACTGAATAATGTTTTCTAGCTTGTTTAATTTAATTTTTTGTTGTTCATTTTTATATTTATACTGCCTGAAAATGTGGATAATATGCATAATTGCGTTTTTGACTTGTTGTGTACCTACATGATAACTGAAGATTTCCTGTAGTATGTATAATTTATTTCCATTTTTCATAATAAAAAAAAAAAATGTAAATTTGATCACTTGCTATGAATAATAACACTATTTTCATCGGTCTGATATACCTACCTACCTATCTACGTTTTAAAGATTAAATTCACACGATGTGGTTATCCAAAACATCACAAGCGTGTATTTTTTTGTAATACCTAGTATAGGTACTGCTTCTCACATAATACATATTATCAACAATAAAGTGTTATAGATTTTTATCACTGTTAAATGGTTTTGTGTGTGGTTGGGGTTGTTGGTAACGATTAGTATAGTTTCGTCGCCCTAACAACCCGCATAGCGGATATAACTACCAATACGTCTATGCGTAGGTACCTACAGTAAAGCTGTAAAAATTGTTGCCGCTTCAGCAGTTCGATCGCGATATGGCCAATAATAATAAACTGGATTTGGTCACTTCAGATCTTTTCAACGACCAAGTCACTTTAGGTCTGTTGACCGTTCTCGGTGAGTAGACTCCAAAAAACATATTAAAATACAATTTTCGCTCGTTATAATTTACTGTCATTCATATTTTCGCTCTCATATCGACAGCTCCGGTCGGATATACGATACCCATCGATTTTTACTAGTATTTTATGCACATTGCACATATTTTATAATTATTAATAAGTTAAATAATCAGATTATCAATACCTGAGTTATATTTTGTTGTCGTAAAAGAGCGTATAGAGTGAAAAAATAGGGTATAAAACATGGTTTCGTACTTCAAGTCTTCAACTGTTACGGATTATTGAAGGGTTTTACAGTTAAACTACTTATTATAAAAAATGTAGAGCACAATTTTATCTAGATTCATTAGAAATCCGATTTTTGATATTTTTGTTAATTCATTAAATAATTAAACAATAAAAAGTACAAAAAAAACTTGTTAATTTACCACGAAATATTAGACGATTGGTATACGTCATACGATATCAAAAAATAGGGCTATTTTCGATTTTAGAAAAAAATTCCCTCTATGATTTTTATAATAGGTTATAATATTACTGTAATACCCTTCTATAAGCAGCATATTACTTGAAGTATGAAACCCTTCGCGTGACAACGTTGTTGCACCATAAGTCAAAACAGGTTTGTAATCGCAGCCGTGTTTAGTTTATAAATTTATAATAACAATTTTTATTTTATATCGATTCATTGTACCATTAAGTCTTGTCAATTATACATCACTTATTATAATGAACTATGAAATATTATTTCTATTAAAAAACAAAATTAGTTTTATAGACATTTAATGTCTATGACATAACAATATAGCCAATACTATATAGGCGTGACCAGGCTGCTTTCGCAGGTCGTGCACAATATAGTATCGTAACTATTAGAAGGTCCTGAATGGGACAGACCCCGTAAATAAATTATTGTTAAGTGATGTAACCCCTAAATTTCGATATAAGCTTTATCATATAATAGGTAATTAAATCAATTTTTATATTTTTTATTAGAAATAAAAACGATTATCATTTTATTAGCTAAATAAATAATACTTAAATGAAATTGTGTTTAGTGTTTTAAAACAATTTTTAACGATTAACACCACTCATAAGGCACATATAATAGAATTTTGGGTATGTTTGTATCAATTTCGATGATATCAAGTACCCTCAAATTTTCCTTTTGCGTATATCTTGTAAGTTATAGGTAATAAAAAATAAAAAAAAACAATTGAATTGACTTTACATGTCTTGTGCAATACCTACTTATGAAAACTAATATAATAATAGTTAAATAGATAGGTATTATTACCTAATATTTTAATAATCTTATATGTTTTCTAAGTTTTAAAATTACATTATATTAAATTTTTGATTATCCATAAGAGCATCTAAATCAAGATTAAATTTTTGATAGTCTGGTATGTGATTTACCACATATGTAATTAGACAATATGCCTTATATTAGAGAGCCTATTATAATATATTATATAGGCATTAGGCTCTCTACCTTATATTATGTAGTGCCGCCAATTAAACGATTTTCGTTTGTTGCAGCAGGATTAAGGCTTAGTTTTTTTTTTTTGCAGAGAACACTGCTGGCGTGAGAAACTTGAAGGTCAAACAGAGTTTACCGTGTGATAAGGCAAAAATAAGTCTATGGGAACAACGGAATGGGTGTCAATTACCAGACGACATCAAGTCGTTTTACTTATCTTGTGACGGATTCAAGTTGACTTGGTCGTACAGAGTTGAAGGTATCTAATCTTAAATACGGTTCATGGTTGAGTATTATTATTTTTTTTTATTTAGCTGGGAAAATTATTACTTGATTGCCTACCTACTAAATTAAGTATTAGTAATATTATGTAAGTACCTACATAATATACAACATTCTAATATGATAAATATATATTTTTATATGCTATATAGCAGGGGTAGCCAAACTTTTTTTGATCACAATCTTCTAAAAATATACTTCACCTTTGAGGATCGACTTCCATAGAAAATTAAATTTTTTTTTATTATTGAATAACTATAATTATTATGAAACATATAATAAATTCTAGCATGATAGACTTTGAAATTGTCCGCGATCGACTATTTGGCTGCCCCTGATATTACATTATATGAGTAGTACCTATACTAATATAGCCGCATATGGGTACACGATGTGTATTACCTAAAATATATAGTTTAAAATTTCAAAATTTCTCGTATAGGTACGTAATAACTATGAAGTAATAGTTTCTATTATAGGTAGGTACTTTAGAGCTAATTCATAATATTGTCCTGCTCGCCAGTGGCGCAATTAAATTTTTTTTTTTTTTTTTTGAGGGGATTACATTATTACAGTATATATTCATCAGCATTGCTGTATTATATAGGTTATTATACTAAGTTTAGGAAAAATTTAGTAGTTGTGGACTATGGAATTAAATTAATAAAATATTAAAAATTGTAATTCAATAAATTAATACTATTATTACTATTATCGTCGATTTTAATATAAGATTTTAAAATACATAGCGATGTGCAAATTCCCGGGAATTTATTAAAAATATTATCTTTTTAAGTATTCTTTTTACGTTTCAACTTTCAATTTTTAGTTAAATATAATGTCATTTTTCAATGAATTGAAGTATAATTTTTTCATGTTAATATGATCAACTCTCCAATTTTATGTTTATCGCCAGGCATTTAAAAACCACTAGGTTAGAGTATTTTCCCATTTTTATTAAAAACTAGTGCTCTAATAATCTAATACAATTATTGAAATCAGGTAAACCCTCCAAAGTAATGAACTATTGTCCCACTTTCAATAATTTATGAGCATTAAAAACTGTTTGAATCATTCAATCCAGCTATCTGTAAATTCATCTTTGGTAGAGGAGCTACATGGGTTTCGACCAGGTCAATTAACTGTAACATATAATCTGGTTTTCAACTCATTTATTTTCAAGATGTTCGTACGATCACACAACATGATCAAGTTGATACTATATACACAGATTTTACTAAGTCATTCTACTACCAAATAAACCATAATATTCTTATTAAGATCTTATCTAACACCGGATTTGGTGAAGTATTTCTTTCTTGGTTATCATCCTATTTGTTAGATTACATGATAGTGTTATCCAACATCATAAACCCATCATCTGGTGTGCAACAGAGTGCTATTCTTTCATCGTTATTGTTTTCTTTGTTTGTTAATAGTGCTTAAACTATTTTACATCATTCTCGTTTTCTTATATTTATTGACGAAATTAAATTTTTTATGCATATTCACAATAAAAATGATGCTACTTTTCTCCAATCAGACCTTAACCAGTCAGTATGCTGGGGTGAATTCATGAATCGGTCACTCAATATTTCTAAATTCTTCAAAATTTTTTACTTTTGTACAGCCTTTCCTATTACGTAATCTAGGATTTTATTTTCTCCTAAATTTATCCTCTATGATACTATTAATTCTATTAATACTTAGGAGATTTGCTGTAAGGCACTAAAAGTACTTGCATTTAAAAAACGCATCCTCTGAATTCAAATTGGAACGTTCATTAAAGATTCTTTTTTGTTCCTTAGTCCGATCTATTTTAGAGTACAGATTTATTATTTGGGTCACTCAGTTATCTATAGACGCTTTAAGGGTACAAAGGGTTAAACTGAAATGTTTATCATTTGCTGAACTTTTACTCCATCACATGATTTTACCAGAAGCCTGTCTGTATTGCGTTAAATTTATTCAATCTTACTGATCGTAGATGTAGCGCTAATATTTCATTTATTAAAATGTTATTTAATGTGAATAATACCCTACTCAACTTCTTCAAATACATTTTGATTGTCCACCACGTCCCTTTAGATAAACACCTTCAATTGAATACTCTTTTACGCGCATTGCAAATGAAAACTCCACCTTTAATTATCCTTAACGAATTCGTTCAACGGAGTCTTCACTAAGATTATTTATAAAAAAAATATTACCTTTAATTATTTTTATGTCAAAACTTATCAATCATTTATTGCCAATATCTATTTGTTTCGGCTTCGTCCTGTATCTTGTTCAAAATAAAATAAAATATCAATTTTGTTTGAAATGTTTATGTCTGTGAAATATGAATAGTGATCATATAACTTTTAACTAAGAAAATAAATAAATAATGATACTTTCTATAATTAGTTATAAGTTATAAACTTAATATATTTTTTATCAATATTATGTTAATAACTAGACCCATTTTTTAAAGAGATAAATTAGTGTTTTTATTTGGATTCATCTATTTTGTGCGTAATTTTTGTCACAATATCCTAATGATGGGTCACGAGCTGGGAGACTCTGGTATATAGGCATCTGTGACCTAGGCAAAGCGCATGCATATTTTATATGTATTTTTCATAAAAATTATTTTTTATTTAAAATTTTATTATACGGTGTATTAGATAAAATAAACAAATATACCATCTCAAGAGCCCTTCGAAGATTACGGAGGACGTCAATGTAGAAATTTTAATATTTGTACCTGGTAGGTGATAATATTATCTAGCACTTATAAATGTAAGGAAGAATCTTCTAGGAATTATAAAATAAATTAGGTTTAAACGCCTCATTATCTAGTTTTAGTAATCTAATATTCTAGTATTAGCTTTTGTAAAATCTAAAGTAAACCGTTGACGGTTTGATATTTAGCAATTGTACAACTTGAGTTGAGAAAGTGATTTCGATTTAAATAGTTTATAAAGGAAATTTATTGGAACAACATTCGGACCAAATTAGTATGTTAGGTTAGGTACCTGTAAACTAACTGAGAACAAATTCGGCAATTCTTAGAAATCAACGTGCATGCATCAGATTATTCAGGTCAATGAAGAAAATTTTGTAGTTTTTTGGAAAACCCCTTCAAATAATAATAATAATAATAATAATAAATAATTAGATTAATATATAAATATAACTAATTCAAGCAACGGATAGCAAACAATATGCATCCGTATTATTTTTAAATTATCTTTGAGTTACACTACGAAAATCAGGTTATTGCATCATATTTACTTAATTTTTGTTATAGGATTAACAATATTTATTTTTTAAATAAAAATATAAAATGTATTATGAATTGTAGAATTAAATGTAGAATATTATTATATTATTTTTATATTTTTTATTATTTATTTTAGTTAAAATAAACTTTAACTAGAGAAAAAAAAGTTGCTCTCATCTTGTAACATTTATAATAATAATACATTTAATGCACCCAGGTATCACGTCTGATGTGACAACTGCTGCTGTTGGCGGCGCGTCCAATTTGCCCATTGGAAACATCACCGTGAATCCGTTGTCTGACCTGGTTCGACTGTGCGACGTCAAATCAGACACGGTCAATGTAAATGTGATGCGTGACTTGCAGTTACTGGACCGTCTGTCCGACAGAAACACGCCAGACTTCACGGATAACTCGAAGATATTCGAACTGGACTCGAGCTCGGACGTAGGCCATGTGTGCCTGGTGTACCTGGATGGCCGGGAGCCGGTGGGGTGTGTGGCGGCGAACCGGTCGGACGTTCATCCACGCGAAGAGAACAGCAGCGCGTCCATTTGGCTATTGGACACCACATACCGCTGGCACAAGCTCGCCCCGAACTTCAGCAACTATTTCAGAAAGGCTCTGGTCCACATGGGCCTTCCCCACTGGCAACTCAAGTTCACCGACATGGGCCTCACGTCCATCGGTGAGGTATGTAATTGTAAATTATTATCTTGTCATAAACACCTACACGACAAACTAAATTTAAAAAAACAATTAAGTTGAAACGAGTTCACGAGGTTCAGGCTGATGTTCTATTGGACAAGACTGCATCGCCTAGCCGATAGGTCGGGATACTGCCTACGTATCATTCAGAAATTTGCTGTGTTCATCAAATTTGAAATACGTAGTGTCTAATATTCTTTACAATATTTAGCCTTTCGTAAAAATATTATAAAATTTAAATAAAAAAAAAAGTATAGGTAATAGGGTTTCGTAGATATACCATATTATATATTCGTATTAGTAGTGGTTAACAACAATCTATTATTTATTACAAATGGCTATCAATCGTTCACAGATGTTTCTTTTTTTATCCTTTTAGATCCTGAATGGAGTGATGAATGTATTGATTTTACAATGATGTGTTTTTTTTTGTTTTTTTTTTTTGTGTCAGTGTACACCATAACTCGTCGAGATACTGATTCAATTTTAAACTTCTTGGGTAGTTTCCGGTGAAAAATTGAATATTCTTGGTGGATTATAGTTGTAAAAAGTAAGGAGTTGCAAGTAGCTATTAAAAAAAATAAAAATCGGTGCTTTTTATCTATTTATAGACAAATGAAATTTTCAGTAATTTTTTTTTGTAACGTTGATAAATACATTGACAATTTAATATAATATTGCTTATGAATCGTTATTATTGTAGTTAAACAAAAAAAAAAAAAAAATCAAAAATCGTTAGTCTCAATTTTTTTTTAAAAGCATTTCAATTTCAATTTTTATGACATGTCAAAATCGTGAAATTTTGCAAGTAATTTTGTCGTTGAAAATTCTTAAAATTTGTAGTACTTATTTCTAAGGTTGAAAAATTCAATACAAAGTTTCTCATAAGTTTTTCTTTAAATAACTGTATACCCATAGAGAAACTCGAAGCGTCTACGAATATGTTACGATAATAAATTGATTACCTTCATGATTATTTCATTTCAAATATGGACTAACAATTAAGATATTATATATTCGAAATTTTAACTGTTTATACTTGAAAACTGTACAAATAGGAGTAACTCAAAATAAAACGGCTTTTTTATTTTCAGTTTTTCATGAATTTGGTGGCTCCTCAATTGAACGTGACCGATCGAGTTCCTATAATCGGCCAATTAGACGATGACGAGCAGTCTACCATAGATAACGCTGCACCGCTAAACCACTTCGATCCTAGTATTTTAAAAACCACGTTTAAAATGTCCAAAAGTAAAAAAAATGCAATCAAATAAGTGTTCTTACTTGAATTAAGTTATTTATTTTATTTAATGGACAATTAATATAAAACAAAATTGTTTAAAAAATCATTAATCATATTAAGTTTAAAATAAAAATATTTATGTATGCTTGGATTTGATCATATTATAGTACAAACTATAGTCGCACTGTCGCTGACTCGAAAAATGAGCGCTTACTATTATGCGTGTTTGCTATTCAATAATAATAGTAATAATATTATTATTATTATATTATATTACCCATTTAAAAATTAATAATTTTTAATAATACATTTAATTTAATAGTATATTGAATTGTTTTATGAAATATTTACATAATATGTCAAAATAAATAAACAAGATAGTTAATTTCAATGTCACTAAACGGTGAATTCAAGCACTATGATTCCAATATATACACACAAATTTACGAATATATAAGTATCATGTTTATTTGATATTACGGTACTATTAACCCTCATAAATTTAAAAATCAGATTCACGCCAGTTTTCGTAGATGATGCTACAAGAAGCAATAATCATAAACGTGAATCTTTTGGCATAAAAGTTTGTTTTTATATTTCTAGGAATACGTGTACTGATAAACGTTAAGTAAAAAAATTATATAAATAAATTATAAAGAATTATCTAGAACTGTAAGAAATTTGATTTTTAATGTTTTTTTTTTTAATTATTTAAATAAGTAATTAAAAAACTAAAAAACCGGAAATTTGTAATGAATTAATAGGTATTGGAAATTAAAAACAGGATAGCAAGACAGACTTTTTACGAGTATAGAAGAAACTATTTACCTACGATTTTTATAAAATGCTGTACTTATTGACGACCGAAAGGATTATGTTTAAAACCTAGTTATTCTTTAGGATAACAAGAGTAATGATATTCCACGTATTGTTTTGCATCCATGTTGAACTGTATTTACTCAGGTTGGAACATGGCTTCTTATTCCAAGAAACGATGTAATGAACTAATGACCACTTAACAGTGCTAGTAAGATTCGTGTTCACGTGCATTTTAACGAAAAACTGAAAACTTAAGACTAAACCATCATATTCATTATATTCATTAAATAATAAATTATTTAATTTTAATTTTAATTCAACAATAAATGTGATAATTGAAATACTATTAACAATCTCACATATTCAAGAATCCCGCGAATATTTTAATTATTTTAACAACCTCATTCGAATTTTAAGCTTTGTTGAATTTTTCAAAAAATGTTCACGAATTGCACTATATTAAAGCCATTTAGGTTCAATACATAACTTGATGACGTATATAACTTGTAATTGTCGATCATAATATATCTTAGTTCATTGATCAATGTAACAATCAATTTTTAAATTTATCAAATCATATCAACATATCATAGACAGCAGCTATAGAACTCACCGTATAGGAAACAACGAAGATGCATAACAAACAATGATGTGCTGAGAGACTGAAAAAGACCAGCTTTATAAGTAATACCAGCATGCCACTAGGTTGGTACTCGGGTTTGGTGCCGCCATAGAAGCGGCATGTACAGCGAACCTAAAATCATCATCCATTACTACAACAGTTAGATTTGGACCGTTTAGATACTGCAATCAATCAATGTGAGTCATTTATTTACATTCATAGTGTGTTTTTTTTTAAGTATTCTTTTTCTCGTCCATTTGTAATCCCCAAATCTGCTATGTTTTGTGAATTCTTTAGAGTGTTATTTAATATTATTGAAAAAATAAAACTATTAGAACTAAATATTGACTCTTTTAAAGTATCATAAAAATAAAAGTTAACGAAGAAAAACATGTAACTTTAAATCATTGTATTTGGAACATGGGCTAAATAAGGACTTGATAAAAATTACTACAACAAAGAAGACAGCGTACGATTAGGTCTTAATGAAAAGATTGAACATATTAATAACACAGCTTACAAAAAATAGAAAAAAAAAGCAAATCCTAAGAAAATATAGTAAGTTAGGCATAAACAGTTCATACTTAAAGTAAAAAATATCCACTTTGCCATCGGAAACCACCCCTGAAGTTTAAAATTTAAGAATTATTTTAACTAGTTATGCTGTACACAGACACAAAAACAAAATAAAAACGTCACTTCGTTTAGAATCTAAAATTATGGTAAATTAGTTGTACTTTATACCTATAATACTATTGATCAAAAAATTCGGCAGAATTAATATAGATAAATATCGGTTGGAATCAATAGCCAACAGAATTGATAATAAAACGGCGGAATCGATAAAACCTATGTCAATCACCCGCAACACAATTAACATTTGTTTATATAAGTGAACACTTATGGTAATTGTGTAAAAATAAAATCAAATGGTTTAAAAAAATAATTTTTCTTGATATAGAATATTTTTAATTTTTCAATTATTGATTTTTTATAATCATTCATTCTAGAACGTCTTCTTTTAGTTCCACAAAATTTTCATTAATTGTATGTTGCGCCTTAAAAAAAAGTTAAACATTTTATAAGATATTAAGATTTGAAACTTTTACTAATAGACGGGTCATTTTGGATGGGTAATGCGGTCTTTCCTAGCTGTGATAGTACGAGGTGTGTATATTGATAAATAGTAAGGCGAACGGTTACAATAATAAATTGTACAATCCCATAGTTCTGGTGGGCATGTACAGTGTACTATATATGTACTACCTATTTTGATCAGCGCTCTCACGTTTGGACGTTGGAACTACTATCACGGACCTACTGTCTATTAGTGTAAGATGTATGGTTTAAGCCCAAGCCTCAATAATTAAAGTATCAATAGGTAGAATGATAATATACAGCTTTGTTAAGTATTAATTATAAACATTACGAATTGGTGATCAATATCACCGTTAACAAATTTTCATCTATTATTATATAGTTCAAATTTATTTTTAAGAACTTGTCTTGAAATTAAAAATATGAGTTGTAATATACTATAAAATATAAGTTTGGAATAATTCTTACATTTTCATACCTAGTATCTGTCATTGCCGTTATTCACAAACGTTCAGTTATGGTAATAAAGAATACTGATTTTATTTATAAATTAAGCTGTAGTATTGTTTTATCATATTACGCCTGCATATCTTTTTTGGTGAAGTTATAGGTTACCTCTCCTTAATTTTTTTCTAAGATACATTCCTAAATACACTCATGCGGTGGTGCAACAATATAGACCAAATAATAAATTATCTACATGCATTATTCTTTCTGTTATACTATATCTCGATATCTCGACGATGTAAGTGTATTTAATGTAGGTACCTAAACTATTAGACATTGAGTAACAACTATTAATTAAGTACAGTATATTATAGACTATAAGGTAACAGGTACCTGTTTTCATTTTTTGCATTTTTGATAGGTACCTACATAACGATATTAATTTTTTTTAATTTTGTTAAATTTGCAGATTCAGTGAATGTTAACAAGGTGACACAATGCAATTATAACAAAAAAACTCATATAAGAATTCTATGAATATTAACATCAACGTTTTAAAAAAATCTTATATTATAAAATAATTAAAAACCGCAATATTTTTATTCAATACAATATTAATATTATATAATAAATTGAATTATTTTTCATACAAAATTTACATATTTTTAACGATTTCGTTATGAATTAAGAGTTAAAAATATTCACCATATTAAATACAAGTTTTATCATTTCTATAGCGTGATAACAAAATTGTTATCAATAATAATATAAAAAACATAAATTAATATTTATAATCGTAAATATAATCAACTACTATTCAAATTTTTAATTATTTCATCTACCATTTCTTTTTTGGTCATTCCATTTCTCTCAGCCTTTTTCTTCACATCCGCAACCATGTCGTCGATTAATTGTTTACTATTCAGTTTTAGAAATTTAGGATGCTTATTTTTAGATTGCAATTTGTATTTTTTCGTTTGGTCTCCAATGAATTTTTTCAGTTGAGAAGTGTCAGTTATTTCTTTGTACTCTATCTGTTTGTCCGTATGCACAACAATAACACCTAACGACTGTCGCTTGTTTTTGACTTTTTTTGGCATGGGTATATCATCGTCTAGGTCAGGTACAGTTTTTAAAAATTCTTCATTTTTCTGTGCAACTTGGTCAGGATCTTCGTCATCATCATCTTCGTCACTTTCAGTGGTTCCATCAGATGTCAAGGTTGGCGTAAAGCTATTGTCGTTATTTCGGATTTTTTTACCTGCTTTAATTATTCCAACCGCATCACTCAATGTTTTTGCCCTTGGATGTTTATCACTCATAATTACTTTACCGGATTTCAATAGTTTTAATGTGTCCGCTCCAATTCCTACGGTGGACATTGCGGACAGCACAAAGCAGTCAATATTGCTTATTGCTGTGTCCATGTGCTTTGACAAATCAATAAGTTTTCTTTGAGCTTTGACCTTTTTCTCCTTCAATGATTTCGCAGTACATGGTTTTTCAAAGATATTATTTATTAATTCATCCACGTCAAACTGTGGAGAAATGAGTCTTAATATATCTTTTGCTGATTCTGGAACGGTTGACTCATTCTCTAGAATGTTTGTTAACATTTTGTGAGTGGACTGCGGACCTCTTTGATACAATTCTTTAAGGTTTTCTGCAGTTTTTAGAAAATCTTTAGCTAACGGAATCACTTTAATTACCAAATCACTAACAGTTTGTTTCAATCCGACCTTTAGGGAGTAACTTACTGTTCTTAAACTTTGATCAACATCATTGAATGTCCGGGAGGCTTTTACATTATCTATTGCATTTTTTAATGTTGCTAACATATTACTTCTCATTTCACTAGTATCTAAAACACTTCGATACGCAATTTGCTTGGCATCTTGTGATGTAACTTTTTTGAATCTATCATATGCATCACGTTTACACTGGTCTGAATTGTATTCTTTAAACTAAAACAAATAAAACAATTTTTAATTATTTCATTGTTAATATAAAATTATAAGTTATTATTACCAAAAATGAAGAATAATCATCATTATCTGTATTCGAATCAGGATCATCAACTTTGGAATCATCAGTTTCCAGTGAGTCTAATTTATTATTTATATCATCAGGCAACCCATCTGTAGTGGAATATGTTTGATCATTAATAGGTATTCTTTCATTTGTAGCATTGTTCACCACGTATGTTCTAATGCGTCTAATATGTCTCTTTTTTTTTGGGTTCTTTTGAATGTTTTTTTGGTCTATCTCAGGAATTTCAGTTGATTTTTCTTCATTTGGATTCCTACTATTTTTGCGCACTACATTTGTAGGAATTATCTTAGTACTAACATCGTTAGTTTCTATTGGTGTCTTATCGTTTCCATTTACAGATTGCGGTTGTTTCGATTTCCTACGCCGTCTAATTTTACGTGGACGTGGTTTTACAACGTTTTCATTATCATTAGTATCAATTGGAGTTGCGGAATCTTGAGATGATAAATCTGAATTTTCATGGCTATCCGATAATTCAGGTTGATTTTTATCATTTGTTTCTCCATATACATTGTGTGGATCTTCTTCAAGAACATCATTATTATTGTTGGGAATAGACATACTATTGACATCCTGGTCTTCAACTGGATA
>VUJU01002296.1:12469-39298 GCA_009835225.1 Aphis craccivora
TATTATGAATTAAGTATCGTTTAATGTAATAAATATAAATAGCGCATGTCCATGTTGAGACTTAAAATATGTCGCAATTTACGTGTAAGAATTATATATAATATATAATATATATTATATATATTATAAACGTATTATGTATAATATATTATATGCGATCCGCCAGACACGAAAGATTAGACAATAATAACACGTCGCTCCCGAATGAGCTCGGTCGTCTGCTAGCCGCCGACTACGAGTAGTGGGCGTGGCTTAAACGCCGCGCGCTTGCGGATCGCGAAAACACCTAAAAGCGCATTCTATCGGCCGTTGTATACGTTTCACTTTCGGTGTAGCGTCCTCTTAATTTAAAAACGAAGACCGAGTGTATTATGAATATCGAATCATGTAAGAATATTTTATATTATATTATTTTATGTTATGTTACATTGTTATTTTTTATTTAGTCAATGAAGTAGGTATTAAACATTATTTTGGGAAAATCGTCTGAACAAAGATTTGTAGCTACATGTGTGGAATACTAGATTTCATTTTTATGCAATGAATGCCGAATAAAAAAAAGGAGGGTTTTCTAAAAATTATTATTTAGTTAATACCTAATTCAAAGTGGTTTTCAATTATAAGTAGGAAATTTAATTAAGACTAAATTAATATGGTTAATAGACGAGCTTGCGAAATTTTCAGGATATGATTTCGAGGTATTGTTACGCGAGCTATTCAAAAGCGTGTATCAGATAAAATGTGACAAAGGGCTTGATTTTTGGAATAAAAATTAGTCGAAAAAGTATCACTCAACAATCAAATCCGGTTAGCTCTGATTATTAGTGTAATTTAATTTTTAATATATTAGAATTAAAATGTGAAGGGGTCGTTTTAAATTGTATTATAAGTAAAAATAATCGGTGCAATTGAATTAGTTAGGATACAATAGGTTAGGTTATGATACAATAGGCTTGAATACAGGTAGTCAATATTTAACCCTTAATAAGTACCTTTGAATTAGCTCCCAAAAATTTACTGTTGAATTGGCTCCTTACAGTTTTTTTCAAAAATGTATTGGTTACCAAAATGTTAATAATTTAAAGTACGTAATTCATAATTTGTATATTTTACATCGTTACACAAAATTAAATTAAAAAATATAAAAAACACACAATATTTTACTTAATTGCGTCATTATAAAATGCATGTATTATTATAAAATTTCAAAATTCAATTAAAAAAATAAAAATAAATAGAGAATATTGTACTTTACACATTAATTTACGTTAAACAATAATTCGAAAAATATCGACATATTATGATTCTTGTTTTTTGTCTTTCAGTAAAGTGAAAACTAAAGGTTCACTTAACATTTTTTCAACAGAATTCATTTTTACACACTCGCGTAAACACAGCGTATTAATATATTGCTGTCGTGGTCATCATAGGCGCAACTAGGGGTGGCTAAGCCCCTCCCCCCAAAACTACTCGTAGCCCCCTCCCAAAAATATTTTACCTTTGGTTTAGTTTTGAGGTGGGGCTATAAACGAGAATCACTCCCCCCTAAGATTAAGTGCTAGTTGCGCCACTGGTGGTCATCAAGTATTAACGATATAGTCAATGATAATCGATTATTGTAGTAGATTACGACACGGTTAAGACGATAAGACTAAATGCATTAAATTTGTTATATAAATAGTATAGGTATATCCAGTGGTAGATTATATTATTTGAGTGCTAACTGCCAGGCAATATTAGGTTGACGTTGTTATGGGCTACGAGATATTAAGGCTGTTAGTTTGACCATGCCTCGTGTCGAGAGAGTTGCATATGCTACTATATAACCATGACATGTGTTGGGATAGTAAGAGCACCGATAATTATATTGCAATAATGATTGATTTCCGAGTAAGGTTACCTAATCTTCGAAAGTGCATATTCGTATTATAATCATTAAATAGTATTTTTGCACAATATCAAATACGGGTCCGAATTTGCAACAACAACTACAAGAACGCCTGGTTTCACCCAACAGGCTACAATTCGATGCAAACAATAGATGCACCACAGTATATAAGCGAGTGCTCTGACTTTCATGACACCCAGCGACTTATTTTATTAGTTACATGTATTTTGTTTATACGTAATAAAGACATTATTCATTGTTAAGTTGTAACTATTCATTTTAAATAACACTTGGATTCAATTCTGATATTGGCATGCAACAATTAAAAGCAATATGAACAGTAAAAGTAACATGTAAAAGTAAACGAATATAATATGAGAACCCCTGGTTAAAAAATAATATTTAACAATTTAAGGAGCCAATTCAAATATACATTTTTCAGGAGCCAATTCAAGGATCGAATTTATATTTACCCAAAATTGGGAGCCAATTAATGATAAAGAATATCGTGGAGCGGGTTTATATCATAAATTATGGACCTAACTCCTGTGTCAAGAATATTTAGAGACAAAAAGTGAGTTACGCCAGTGGCGCCCTCTAGCAGGGCTTGAATATAAAATATCGATAATAGCAGGGCTTGAAATCGATTTTAAATATCGATAAAAATCGAAAAAAAAACAAAAAAAATTTATTTTTATATTCTGGTTTATATACATTTTTGATTATAGATAATTAGAACTTTAGAGTAAAAACGCTTGAATTTGCTCGAAAACGATTCACATTGGGACTTGACACTCGCCGATGCAACTGTTTCTGCGCCAGCAAATCAAATTCGTACGTTGTTTGCGATAATCATAGCCACATGTCATCCATCGAAAGATGCGCAACGAAGCATTAGTTCTGATCGAAGATACGTGTGTACCCATGTGCGGCAGTCTGTTGTCAACATTGGGAATGTCAGCGCCAAATCGTTCGACGCACGCTGCATTTAATCTTGAATTAAAGAGGGAGAAAGACTATGATCGAAATGAGCAGGCTGAAAAAGTCCGAAACAATGTGCTACTGTTGAATGCCGAGCAGAAGAATGTATACGATTCGCTGATGAAGGTTGTTGATGATGGAACGGGAGGTATTCACTTTCTCGATGGTGGGACAGGCAAAACGTTCGTCATTTTGTTGATTCTGGCAACAATTCGGTAAAGATCTCAAATTGCGTTTGCTGTCGCATCCTCTGGCATTGTTGGAAGGCGGTCGAACTACATTTTCCGCTTTAAAGCTGCCAATGAATCTTCTCACGGTTGACAAGCCTACATGCACAACGACCAAGAATTCAGCGACAGTGAAATTGATGCGAGAATGCAAAATCATCATTTGGGATGAATGCACGATGGCACATAAACTAGCTTTGGAGGCAGTTGACCGAACGATGAAGGATTTAAGAGGTGATTCGAGACGATTTGGTGGGGCAATGATATTGCTCTCCAGTGATTTTCGTCAAAAACTCCCAGTCATTCCGAAATCTACTGCTGCCGATGAAATTAATGCATGCCTGAAATCGTCGTTTTTGTGGCGGCATGTCAAGAAGTTGAAATTGACCACGAACATGAGAGTTGCATTGCAAAACGACCCATCGGCTGCTGAATTCTCGATACAACTGATGGCGCTTGGTTATGGTCAAATTCCGATTGATGTTTTGACTGGATTAATATCGTTTCTGCCAAATTTTTGTGAGTTCACATCGTCGAAGGAGGAACTCATTACAAAAGTGTTCCCAAGCATTGAGGTCAATTATAAAAATCTTGATTGGATGAGTAAACGGGCAATACTAGCAGCGAGGAATAAGGACTTCTTTACCTTGAATTTTACCATTCAAAGTAAAATTGCTGGAGAATTGCGTTTGTACAAATCCGTTGATAGCACGACCGAAAAAAATGAAGCGGCCAACTATCCGACAGAATTTTTGAACTCGCTTGATATGCCAGGAACTCCGCCGCATAATTTACAGCTAAAAGTGGGATAGATCATTATTATGTTGCGGAATCTAAATCCTCCTAAATTGTGCAATGTTACACAATTGTCCGTCAAGAAACTGATGAACAATGTAATACAATCAACAATCATCAAGGGCAATTTCAAAGGAGAGGAAGTCCTTATCCCACGAATTCCGATCATTCCAACAGATCTTCTATTTCAGTTTAAGTGGATTCAGATTCCCGTTCGATTGGCTTTTGCGATGACAATCAATAAATCGCAAAGCCAATCGTTGGAAGTCTGTGGGATCAATTTGGAATTTGGAAGTTTTTAAATGAACTTAAACTATAAAATATGATTTTGTTAATGCATTTTTAATAAATGTTATTGTTATGGAAATATTATGGTAGTAAAACTATATAAGTTATAGGTAATTACGGGGTTAGGTTCAGTAAAAAGAAATCATTGTCACCTTGGGATCTTGACAAGTTTTTCTCGGATTAATTAAGTTGAATAATAGCCGTAATTGTCCACATGATACCAGAAAAACATGGCGGAGTACTTAACCTTTTTTGTCTTATTATATATTTTTACGGTCTTTTGAAATTAAGTCATTAAGAAGTTTAAGTTTTTTTAAGTTTATGTTTTCTTTAAATCATATTTTTCTTTGAATATATTATATAAGTATTATAATTTATAGATCTGTGGTTATGAAATGATCCATAAGATATACTCCATCCCTCTGTGTCACCCCCCCCCCNCACACACACACACACACACAAACACACAGATCGAGTCGTACTAAAAGGATTAACTATTATGTAAATTGAATATTATAACGAGTGCTATTGGACAATTTAGAATGGGGCCTAGTCGATACTGGATCCCCCACCCCCGGTTTATACCGCGCTCCACCGCCTATGGACGTCACACGGACCGCCCTATATTGCGCTTCCCCCCTCCTAACCTCTGCCCCGGTCTATATTGCACTTCCCCCTCCTTACCTCTGTCCAGTCTATATGGCGCTTCTCGCGCTCCTCTCGCCTATGTACGTCACGCGAATGGCCCTGGTGCGCTTCCCTACCCGCTCCCCCCACCAATGTACGTCATGGCCCTGGCCGGGCCGTGCTCGTTTCGGCCGGTTCTCCACCCCTTCCCCACCCGTCATTGGGGCGGATCGGCTGTGTGTACGTCATCGGGGCGGATCTGCCGTATCCGGGGCCCGTCACCGGGGCCGCCCTGGCCCCATCCCCCCACCTATATACGTCACGGCTATACATATATATATATATATATATACAATAATATGATATTATACGCGTGGACTATAATATATATATATAGTATATACATTATACATAGTATATACTTTTTGTATACTATGTATATATTCTATATAGTATAGTTTATGATAAGTCGCACGTTATAACCGACGCCTTAACCCGCTCGTCCACCCCGTCCCCCTGCAGTTAACATTTATATATATTTATATATACCTAATATATACGTCTATACATTATAATATTATATCATTGGAAAGTGTTTATCAGGCTGGGTAACCGCTATATGTACAAGAGCGCCCGCAGAAAATCAGCTCAGTGGGTGTAAAATTAAATGCATGTTATAATATATTCACATACTTGCAACAACATTATGTTATTTTGGTAGAACTAAGATGATCAAAAATATTGGTTGAGTAGTGTAGGTAATTCTATAATTTTAGGTAATTTTTTATTTTACTAATACGGGCTTTTATAAATTTTATGTATGTGAATATATTATAACAAGCATTTAATTTTACACCCACTGAGCTGATTTTCTGCGGGCGCCCCTGTACATATAGGTTACCCAGCCTGATAAACACTTTCCAATGATATAATATTATAATGTATAGACGTATATATTAGGTATATATAAATATATATAAATGTTAACTGCAAGAGGATGGGGTGGACGAGCGGGTTAAAGCTTCGGTTATAACGTACGACTTATAATAAACTATACTATATACTATATATATGTATATATATTATAGTCCACACGTATAATATATTATTGTATATATATGTACAGCCGATGACGTATATAGGTGGGGGGCGGGGCTAGGGCGGGCCCGGTGACGTGCCTCGGATACGACATATCCGACCCGATGACGTACACACAGCCGATCTGCCCCGATGACGGGTGGGAAGGGGGTGGAGGACCGGCCGAGACGAGCACGGCCCGGCCAGGGCCATGACGTATATTGGCGGGGGAAGCGGGTAGGGAAGCGCACCAGGGCCATTCGCGTGACGTACATAGGCGAGGGGAGCGCGAGAAGCGCCATATAGACCGGACAGAGGTAAGGAGGGGGAAGTGCAATATAGACCAGGGCAGAGGTTAGAAGGGGGGAAGCGCAATATAGGGCGGTCCGCGTAACGTACATAGGCGGGGTAGCGCGGTATAGACCGGGGGTGGGGGGATCCAGTATCGACTAGACCCCATTCCAAATTGTCCAATAGCACTCATTATAATATTCAATTTACATAATAGTTAATCCTTTTAGTACGACTCTGTGTGTTTGTGTGTGTGTGTGGGGGGGGGGGGTGACACAGAGGGATGGAATATGTCTTATGGATCATTTCATAACCACAGATCTATAAATTATAATACTTATATAATATATTCAAAGAAAAATATGATTTAAAGAAAACATAAACTTAAAAAAACTTATTGGATGTATTGAATGTGTAAAATTAATTGAATAAATATAACAATTAAGTGTATACGGTTATTAAGTGTTTGGCGTTTAGATTTTAGATGAGGGCTCCAGGTAAGAATTTTTTTTTAAATTATTTATAATTTTATTATACGACTTGTAGCTTTTATGTGGTATATGTGTCAGTATACATAGATGACTGCATCGTGTTGACAATATTCTAGATTGTTTTTTCAACACATGAAATCACTTATTTTTTCCACAAGAAATTCTAATCCATTCTTTTTACATATTCGACATCGTTTTACTGTTTTTTTCAGTGGAAAACTCATAGGCTGTAAACAGAATAATAAAATGTACCACTAAGTCATAATAATAATATGTAGGTAGGAAAGTATGTATATTATATCATAAAACATTACATTTATCTAAATTGTAACAATAAGTAATAAGTAATTATTTTACACACTGAAAATTCCAACTCACACGAACATGCTAAAGAAGTTTTTTCATTCTACGAAATAAAGACAATTTATCGTTTTACTCTCGTTACCACGCAGGAATTTCTTAATTTTAAAACGTATTAATTATTTAATTATTTTTTTTTTTTTTTTTTGGCCTTTATTATATTTGGAAATTTAAAAGCGAAACGTTTAGTTATAGTTAAAATTTAGATTTTAGAATATATTAATTATAATAATTTATATTTATTATTTTAAAAATGTTTTTTCATAATTGTTGTCATCATAGAAAAAATGTTTAAAATAGTCTAATACAGAAGTTCCCAAACTTTTTATTGTACGACCGATTTTGGAAATTTTTTAAAATTTGGCGACCCACTGCAATATCAATGAATGACCTTCTTTTAGTGAATCAGTTGCTTAAAACAAAAAATATATATATTTATTTTTAATACAAAAATATAGCGCGACCCACAGTTTGGAAACCTCTGGTCTAATGGTTACCTATCGTTTTATTTCAACATAAGGTTGACGGAGTGGCCGAGCATTCTAAGGCATTGGTTGCGATGCGCACAATCTTTTATCTATGGTTCGAACCTCGGTCACGGGCGGCATCTCTCTTCGGTAAAAAACGGTGTCTGGAGAGAGGGGCCGCCATTCCCCACCCCGAGCATGGCAGAAACCTACGAACGGGTGCCCAAATATAAATTGTGCCAATTAGGCGTCCAAACTAGGCCTTCGGGCGATCGGGCCGGGCCACAGAGTAATAATATACTCCCGGCTATATACGCCATACGAAAAAAAACACAAGGTTACTCATTTCTACTAACTGAAGTCTTTGCTGTGTGTGATAGAAATCGTTTTTCAAATTTTATATCTATGAAAATAAAATAAATTCACTGACTATTATTAAGCAATATAATAGTAATCAATACAGCATTACAGCCATAGATTTATAGTGATATTTACAGTCAGTACATTTTTAAAAGTATTAAAATAACAATAATTTAGATACAATATTATACAATAGTTGAAACATAGGCACAAATCGCAGGGGTATTAAGGGTGCTTAGCACCCTGAATTTTAATGATAGCACCCCTAACCCCGTAATTACCTATAACTAATATAGTTTTACTACCATAATATTTCCATAACAATATCATTTATTAAAAATTCATTAACAAAATCATTTATAATTTAAGTTTATTTAAAGACCATCGGACTTAATAGTTATTCACATTGAAAGAGATATACATAGTTCTTGATAATGAAATTATTTTAAATAAGTATCTATGCTGAAAATAAGCTTACATTTTTATTAAATTTTTATAATAAATTAATTTGTTTTACATAAAATGTTTAGTTATATTTGTGAGATTTATATTTTATTAAAATATATGGTATGATACTACTGTGGTGTGCGAGGAGCCCCTCACGGGCTGGGTCTGTTTTCTTAAAAATACTTAAGCCCCCCTAATATTTTCGGGTGATTTGCGCCTATGAGTTGAAACTTCGAATTCATTAGTGATAAAATGTAGAGGTATAATAAACGTTAATGTTCTCCTTTGCGTTCAGTGATATGATTTCATATAATTACTAAACTTACATATGAACCAGGTACTTTGTTTTTATTACGTTCGGTATCCGATAAGTCCAAATGTTTATTTAGATCTTCCTTTAAATATTTCTTTTGGTTTAATTTTTTTTGTAACAAATTTCTTTGGAATGTTTCATCTCTTAAAAAAAAAAAAATATATAATTGAAGATTACACTTATAATATTATTATATAATGCAATCTATACTTTTCTTTAAGCTTATTCAATAAATTTCTTTCAAAATCAATGTTTTTCTCTTTTTGTTCTCGGATTTCAATATTTCGTGCATTTTTTTGTTCCAATTGGTAATTGGCTATCTGACGATGTTTACTAAAATTAAGTATAATATGTATAATAATATGTACTAAATATTTAATTCCTAGTTTTAATTTTTTTTCTTACACGAATACAAATTCAATCCATAACACACGCCATAACGTCATATATTAATATAACAATTTACATTCATAAATAGGCGGAAAGTATGTAAAGCTCTATTTTACAGTGTTGTAAGTACCTCGTTATTGAGTAAGTCATAATGTAATGTAATTGTAATGTATGCATTAAAATTGAATATAGTGATAAATCATTGTATAATAATGAATATATTATGAAAAATGATTTTGAGCTATGACAATCTATATCTAACATATATGGCTATAATGGATATAATACTACTAAGTACCTACCTATATTTATGTACCTACTTATATTTTATGATATATTTTTATATTTTTACGTTTTTTCTAGTTATATAGAAAAAAATTAGGAGTTTTAAGAGTACTAGCTTGATTCACATTCCCAATATAAAAGATATGGAAGTTGACATTATTTCTACTGTAAAAGTAGAAAAACTATACACATCAATGGAGTGGCATATCTAGGAATCATTTTAAGGGGGTGTGTTATAATATTTAATTGAGTCATGGTAAGTGGAGGGCTCCATCTCCACACACCCCGAAATTATATAGGTATTGAAATATTAATGAAAATTATTATAATAAGTATGTTCAAGTTATATTTTAAGATCAGTTAATTTAATTCTTAGAAGTATTATAATATAAATCTAATAATTGCAGATATTTCGATGTTTTTTTTGGGACGTGAATTATTGTAAAAGTACGTATGAAACGAATGAATTCATTGAAAACACAATTTAGTTTAAGAAAGTCGTTACTGGAAAATTTTCATAGTACTCACGATATGTATAAGCTCAAACATCCACTTAAAATTAATATTAATATTGATATAATTTCATGTGGTTCATTATTATCCCAATACTAATATTACACTATTCCAGTCTCCAGAGCAATTTAATTAAAAATTCATAAACCTATGTATATAAATTATAACAATATACAATATTATTATTATATAATTTCTATTCATACTTATTTTATTTTATGCAAACCTACAAAGTATTTAAAACAAGTAGGTCAGTAATTTAATTTTTAGGTGATAAAGAAAAATAAGTACAGTTTTGTAGATAATGTTTAACTAAATGATCATACAGATCGTAATTTTATTTTACATTATAAGAAATTTCAATATAATTCATTTTAGTGTTTGCACTAGTTATTTCAAAAAGCTTTAAAATGTTTGAAAATATATTTTTTTCATATTTTGATGAGATTGTGTGACATTTTTGGAAAAAAAATATGTTTTCAGATTTGTTAAGGTTTTAAGTTTTTGAATAGGTAATAAGAAAAGGTAATTTTAAATTTCATATTTCGAAGCAATATTTTTTTTAGTGTCTTGATATATGAAAAATATAAATCAAATTTATTGCTATTAGTAACCTTTTGTAAATAGTTATAATTTATAAGTATTTACAGTTTTGATCGGTATAAAGTGAGGCTGCATCCTTGTTGGGTCCCGAATATAAAATTACTACACTATATAGTTGGGTCCCGAATTATTTTAGGTACTACACTAGTTGGGTCCTGAATTATTTAAGGTATAACACTAGTTCTTGAACATTTTTTGGTAAATACTACACTAATACACTATACTAATATTTTCCTTCCCATTTTAACAGACTTAGAACTGTCTATGATCTATTTAGACCACAGGTTCAAAATTTTTTTTTAATTTTATAATTTATTTAATATTTTTATATAATGGATTTGGAAAATTAGTATAGTGCAATAAAAATATTATAATAATTAAAAATATGATGAAATAATATGAATGCATTTTTATTTAATTGAAAAGTAAATGAAAAGTACCTATATGTATATAATATTACTATTTACTATTAGGATATTCGTAATAAATAAAGACGTAAGTGGTTTTCTCTCGTGGATTTTACTAAAAGAAAAATGAATCTATAACTAACAATATGACTAATAAAATTGCAGGAATAATAAATCGATTAAATTTTGTAAAATTAATGTCTTATAAATTTATACCAACACAAAAGTGATTTTTTTTAATATTTTTTTATTTTCAATTTAATAAAATTGTATTAATATTATTGTATGATATTTTTAACTAATATAATATTTTCATTACACTATACTAACTTTCCAATACTATTATATAAATTATACAATTTAAAAAAAGATGTTGTTTTTTGGTCTAAAATCTAAATAAATCATAGATAGCCCTAAGTCTGTTAAAATGAAATGGACGATTTTATTATAGTGTAGTACCTACTTATAAAATATACTTAGGAACTAATGTAAAACTTAAAATAATTCAGAACCCAATTAGTGTAGTACCTATAAAAATCCCGGACCCAACTAGTACACTACCTGAGATTAGCCCCTAGATTTGGGACCCAACTCGGATGCGCCGTAAAGCGAAACAAAGATAATCCTTCACTATTCTGATCGTCTAAATTGTATATGCTTATAAAGCTATAATTACTGGTAATTTTTTTATTGTATCAAATTAATTTTATAAACATAAAATTAGTAATTTATATTTTAAATAAAAAAATAAAAAATAAACTTAATAAATGATAACTATAAAACATTCTAAAAAATATTTTTTTTTTTTCGAAAATGTATAGTGTTACAATGAAATTAAATTATGTATAAACAGAATTTTCATAAAAATGTAAAACTCCGAAATAATGAGTAGATATTTACAGATTTTAAACGGATCATCTTGCATATTTAGGTTCCTTGTTAATCCTGCTTTCATAATGTGTAAGTGTAACATTATCTTAATATATGAAGTATTAATTTTACAACTTATTCGAGATATGTAATAGTAATATTCTAATAATATATGTAGTAGTAATATATATTACCCGATAAAATGTTATATATTTATATGTTATTATAAATTGGTATACCTATTATAATAAATTATTAATATTAACCGACTTACCAATTATTTAATTTTTGTAATTTAGCTTGATCAGGGCCGAAAACAAATGTTTTATTCAGTGGTATTGTTATATCTTTTTTTTTAAGTTCTTCTGTAAATTGATTTTTTTTGTTCAGGTGTTCATCAATGATAGCTAAATAATTTCTTTTTGACCTATTTCTTGCTTCTATATTTCTTATTCTCTCATCATATAGACTAAATGTAATTTAAAAAGTTTATAAGTATTTCGGATACAGAACACTACATAATTTATAATATATTTTACCTTTTTAACAATTCTTTTTGCATCAGTTTTTCATTTTTTAAAGATTCGATCTTGTCTGTTTCTTTTTTAATTTTATTACATTTTATTTGATCCAATAATGATTGCTTAAAGTTATTTTTTTTTTCAATATTAATACTTGCTGGTCTCTAAATTAATAAATTTTCAACACATTACAGTATATTAAATATTTTCATAAGTACTCTCTATTGGAATATATAAATATATAATTTTACTTTTTTCAAAATATAACTTTCAACATTTTTTTCTTTTCGATTTTTCTTTTTCTCGTTTTCAATCGAATTTGATAATTCTTTTGCAGTATTATAGTTATAGTCGGATATTTGCTTTAGTTGGTCTTTACGCTTATTTAAAGTTTCCTAATAGTAATAATAGACTTATGTTAATCAACACGATTTATTACATTAAGTGAGTAATATGTATAATTTCTTCATTTTACCGTGTTTAAAAGTTCATTGATTAGATTATTTCCTTTCATAAAATTATCTCTTGATAATTTAGGTTTATATATATTATCAATTTGTCTTAAACGATATTCTCTAATATTACATGCATGGCAGAGGGTTTCATCTGAAATAGAATTGTTATTAAAGTACTTTATAATAGAGAAATAGTATAAATATTAAATACCTATAAATTGTATCTTGCTAGTTGCTGATAAGTACTCTTATGTATTATATTTGTATATTAGTCTTATTATTTATTATTATTAACCAAAATTTATTGATTTAGTTAAATTTTTTTTTTTTTTTGTTAAACTATAATATTATAATAATACGTATATATATAATAAATAATAGTGTATTTGTATGTGTAATATGTATGGGTTATGTTTGAATACATGATGTTAAAAAATGCATAAATTAGTATAACTTATAACTTAACTGACTTAACTAATTGATTTGTTTAAAATTAAATTTTTATACAAACGAAATCTTCAAAAAATATTCTGTTTTAGAATATGAAATCAAAAATTATGTCGTCGTTCAATAAATTAAAATCATAAAAAATAATTTTAAAAAACATTGTGTGTAATTTAATGAATTATAATATAATAAATAATTATGTTTTGTTAATAGCATTGTAATTTTCTAAATAAGGAACGTCTTATATTAAAATATTCACCCTGTATATATAGTATTCAATTATAAGTATTCTTATAAACAATATTCTAAACTAATACAGTGTTGGTTCTCTTTTCAAAATTACAAATACACCACTACAAACTACTATTAGGACGATGATAAATTCAAATTACATACCTCTATCGTGTCCATAATTATTGTGTTCCGAAAGCATGCTGCAATTAGATTTCACTGACCGCACTGATGTTCTGGACGACGGCCTATCTTGCTTTGACATTCTCGACGTCGGTCTAATTTGGTAAATCTCGTCGCAGGACTGGACAGACGTCCTGGACAAGGGTCTAGTTGGTATGATTTGTTCGTCCGAAGTGTTGGAACGAACAGACAGACTAGAGTTGGGTCTCAGATTGGGCAACACCCCTACATAACCGGTTCCTGGTCTATATTGCGACAATGAAGACGCTGGACGGGTTATTATTGTTGACATTGCTGAGCACGGTCGTTTCTAAAAATATTATAAAATGTTAAATGTATTTTTTTGCGATTTAATTTTTTTTAATTTTACGCATAGAATTTAATATTTGTATTTTAGATTTTTACGATTAAACAATTCTTTATTATAGATAAAAATATAAGATCAAATTTAATTTAAAAGTATTCTATTTAATTATTAATTCATAATAATACTTACTCGATTTTCAAATTGATGTGCATTCCAATCGGGATCATAGTAAATGGCTTGATTTTTTTTCCGATTAGCTACAATTCGCTTTTTAAAATTCTTATTCTGTCGTTCCAAGAATTCTTGATAAAAGTTCATTGTTACCATTTTATTTTTTATTTTTATTTTACCAATTTTTGGGAAAGGAAGCTCACAATTTTTTTCTTCGTTAAGTAATTTTTTAAATGATGAAACTACTTCTTTATAGTAATCAATGACCATATTCACGTTTAATTCACAATTACGGGCAATTAATAAAAAATTTAAACAGCGTTCTTGTATCTATATTTGTTAACAGTTGAAAATAGTTTTAAAAAATTGAGTACCTTCTCATCGATATAATAATTTATCAAAAGTTTTTATACTTAGTAAACATTTTTTTTTTGCACTTGATAAGATTAGGTTTTTTGATTTAATTTAAATAAAAATGTACTTACAATGCCTGAATTATATGGCCTTGATCTTTTTAGATTGAAATCTTTCGCTAATTTTTCTTCTATTACAAAAACCGGCTTCCTAATTGTATTTGGGTGCACTTTATTTTCGTTTATCATCCATTTGGCCACAGTAAAATAACCAATTCCTTTTAATAATGTTCCCTATTTAAAAAATAATTACAATATTTTATAGCCTACGATCCAATAAGATAAATTAAAAATACTATAACATTATAGGTTTAATTTAACGCACCGGAGTAGATACATTTAAAAGTTTAAATATTATTCTTTACTATACTAGCTAGTAGCTATAGCTTTCTGGAAGTATATTACATTTACACAGCTAGAGTGTATGACATCATGTACTATTTTTACTAATATATTTTAAAATAACATATTTGAATACTTTTAACTGATGAGTAGTTTATATACTATGAAGTAGGAATTAATGAATTAGGTATAATAAGACTATGATAGTACCTAATATAATATAATATTAGAACATTATTTTGTTTTAATCCTAAAACTTCTTGGTTAAATGTAAAATTGGTAAAATACTTCAATTAAGGTTTATGACTATTATTATTGTATAGTTATCACAATGAATACCTTTGTCTTATTAAAATAAGATATTTTAAATACAATTAGGTATACTTAACAATTAACGTAATATATAAATATTACATTAATATAATATTAAATATAATATAATTAAATTAATAAAATTAAAACATTATATATATATATGTATATATATAATATCTATCTATTTACAAACAAAATATTGAAGTGAATTAAATACAACTAGGCATCTTTTATATTTTCTATTAATTTACTAAAATATGGTGTACTTATATTGCTTTCAGGTACATGTTAATAATTATCTATAAAAAAAGCTATTAATATAATGCTAAAAAAGTTTCTTTGTCAAATAAAATAGTGACAAAAAACGTATTTATATATAAGCTTTAAATTTCATTCTGTTGTAAAAATAATTAATACTAATATTAAGTACCTACCTATCTATATTATAATAAATATTTACTTTGTCTTTGATCATATTATTTTCAATCGATTGAGCGATACACTCCCACACTTTTTGTAAATCTATGCACATAGAAATTACTATAATTTACCAGTTACCATTAAATAGGTACCTAAAATGATTATAATATTTCATGTTACCTTTATTTGAGTTGGCATAACCAATACTACTATCGCGTACCATATTTCAATATTTGTATAAATAAACTATAATAGTATGAATATTACAATTCACAATAATAGGATTTCTTTAAAAATATGTTTTATTTAATACACATTGAGTTTCCCTGACAACAATTATTTATACTTATCAATTTCATTGTAACATTGATTATATTATTAGTGAGAATTAATAAACTGTTGTCGTTGTCTGTCAACGATAATATGTTAACTATTGTATTTATTTATTCATTTTTTTTTTGGACATTACCTCTATAAATTATTATATAAAATAAAATGGTAAATACATTTTTTTCTCGCGATGATAATTATTTTGTTTGATTTTGTTAAAATGTACTAAATGTATAATAAAATATATGATTTGTTCATTGTTTCATCAAAATATTAGAACTTAATTCTAAATGTTTATCATAGTTATGAAAATTAATAATTATAAATAATAAGTGTTTAATCAAGATCGATTACGATTTAATTAATGTCTAAAGATGATTAAAACTTTATCGCTACCTATGAATTTGATTTTGACATAAAGATTCAGGATAATTTAATTATCTAAGATCATTTTACTCTTTATAACATTTTCCTTTATCCAGATTATTTAATGGTATACAACTAAGGTTGTTTGTAATTTTGTTTACTATTAACACACGATACTAATCTAGGGAAGATCACATAAATTTGTTTTACCACAGCTTCGGGCGAGTTAAACCATAAACCACAGTGTGTTAGGTATTACATTTTAAAACAACCAATGTCACTTCGACGTTTTCAAAAGATAACTAGAAAATGAAACTTTTAATATTAAATACCGCAAATTTATTATGAACTCTATAAACATTAGCGATGTAATCATTTAATGACCTGTTTTTAATATTCCCTATAATAATTTTGCTAGTGGTTCTTTAAAAATACATCTTTGTCTATGTAATAGTAAATTCTATAAAACCAAAGAGATTTAAAAGACTACAGAATTAAGGCAAGATTAAAGAACTAACAAAGTCATAATATAAAATGTAATGTAGATAGTATAGTATAAAAGACGTGGTAGGTAAATACAGAAAAAATATAAAATCAAAAAGTATGAAATCAGAAATATTATATACTATATAGTATCTTGAAATAAACCCGGACTATATGCGGAATCAATAAGTGCAGAACATTGCTATATTAATATGATATAATATAAATATATATATAAATTAAAAAAAGTTCTAACTAGGTAATTACATTTGCGATTTTTAAAATTGTTTATGATAAGGATTATGTATGTTACGTATCTATATCTACAAATAATACTATAATTTAACTATTTGTAATCTAATTATTTCTCTTTTTTTTTAAAAAAAAAGAAAGAAAACTACCTTAAAAAGAGAGATACTATAAAAAAAAAAAGCATAGGTATATTTAAGACTATTCCATAGGTAGGTTATTTATTTTGTTGAATAAAGTTAGAATTCTTTTATACCCATTATTATGACATTATGCATGTATAATCGACACATTGATTACACACTGTAATTACTACTAATACTTTCGGCGTTCAATACCAAGAGATTTGTTTAGGGCCGAACTCTGTGACTTAAGCTGACATAAAAAGTAAAGACTTGAGTTGCCAGTAAATGCAAAAGTATATAAAAAATAAAATTCAAGTACAAAACATTTTAATGCGCCCAATTAGATTCAATTGTCGAGAGTTTAACTCTTCCGTGGTAAATAATTACTATCAATTAAAAAGTAATAAGATAAGCATTGTTATAAAAAATTTGAAAAGCTTTGTTCATTTGCCTCTCCTTTTTACATGTTTAAATGAAGTTATTCATAAAAAATGTGACCTGAAATTTTAACTAATAATAGTAATAAAAACTCACTTTTTTATTAATATTTCATTAGAATCTTGTAAATAATATTACATGATATTCTAATTTTAATTATATATGTATACTTAATATAACTTCAAATGTTGAAGAAATGTCTCACTCGTTTTAATTGTATTACCAATAAAAACAAACACAGAAAATTAAACAAAATATTGCAGTTAAAAAATTCTTTATGTGAATGATTAAATAGATCTACGCTATACGCTATAAACGGTTGAGAAATGTCCCACCAAACTATTATGGGTGGCGGAGCTACTACCGTCATCCCCCACACTAACGCCACTATAGCAACGCCGCACATAATTTCAATCGACATGTTGGTGAGTGGTCTCTGTTGTGACCCTAATACTGGATCTGGGTGAACAGCAAAATTCTGGTAAAACTAATTTTCAACCGGCCGCACGCCTTGGATTATTCAATTTTTACCTTTTGTACCTACCTTATACTAGTTTTACTTACTTATACCATAATGCGGGAAATAAATTGACTGCTTATTGTACTGTAGGACACTGGTTAATATAAAAAATGATAATAAGTAATAACTATAATAACTTAATTGCAGTACGCCAGTACCAATTATTAGCTAAACACGTGCTTGACGAGCTTTCCTTATCAATTTCTTTTTACATTTGATAAAATAATATGAATACTAATTTAAAACAAACAAGAAAATAATATTGTAATAAAATAGCAATAAACATATACAGTACACACACGCATAATATGTTATATATATATTATTAAAATATACTTAATGCAGTATTATTTAAATGTAGGTGTATAATGTCTAAATATAAAATTATGAATTAAATAACAGATAAATCAAAATGCCTAACATAGATTTTGAAAGTTCTTAAACTATAATAATTGTTTATATTATTATTGAATGTTTGAATCAATTTCAAACCTTTATACAAAACATTTTTTTGCCGGTCCAAAACTTAATTGCAACATGGAAATCATTTATCAATTTTGTATTTAAAATTTGTTTCATAATCATGTTTAATGAAAAAACCTAAATGCTTAATGTTTTTGCCTATTAAGTTAAATTATTGAGTAAATAAATTTAAAATAAACTTAAAAATCATTTACCTTTTTACCCTTAGTTCTTTATGAATCATAATGGTTTTGGTTTACACCGTTTCGATATATACCTACCTATTTAATAATGCAATTTATAATAACATTATAACTTATAACAATTTAAATTCTAAATAAATGATTATTGAAAGTTTCTTCTCAAATTTAATTACCGTAAAAATAGACTGATTGTACTAAAAATATATAAGTCATTCTTTTATATGATTTATTAAATAAATATTTCATTCCTTTGAATACAAAAAAAATTACGTGTTATGTTTTAAATATTATGGTGAAATGAAGAAATATAACATTTTTCGGGGTATCCTTTTCGTACCTCTCCACTTTCCTAACTTAAACATTAATACTTACAACATAGGTAGGTACCTATACACCACTTGTCCAAATTTCGATTTTTATGTACCTATCAAACTATTCAGAAAAATATTTGGTTCTAAAATATGAGATAAAAATATTTGTTACCATATTGTGATTTGAAAAAGTAAACAATTAAAAAAATATACGTTATAAAAAACATTTTATTTTATTTTTTTCAGAAATCATAGGAAAATATTTTCAATAACGTAAATACATTTCGAAACATTGGATGTTGTTCGATAAAAAAATCTCACTACCGTCAAATTTATGTTGAAATTTTAAACAGTGTATTTTAAATAAGTATAATTTTACCTGTAAAACATGTCAAATAATTATTATTGGAGGGTCCTATATGTATATACAAAAATACCTTCTAATAAAAAGTGTATCAGCTGAAAAGTGAGGTTATGTAATTAAAAATAATAGAAAGAACTGTTTACAAAGAAATTACCAACTCATAATATTTATATTTATTTAAGTGAACAAACCGATTTTTTCCCAGATATTTGACCTACTTATCTAAATCAATATTCAAATAGACCTTACAATTTTATTATTATAATATTATACATTATATTATTCAAATATTGTTATGAGGTAACTTTTGAGTCAATATCACCTTACCATGAAATAATAAGTTTATGATATATATAATATAGATAATAGGTTATGTTAAAATATATTAATATACTATTTATACAAAAAGAAAAAGATTTATACCGTCGGATCCCAAATGGCTCCCGTCTATTGTTCGCTTATTTCTAACGGTTCCCGTCAAAAAAGGGTCTAACGAACAGGTAAATTCCTAAACGGCTCTTGTAGAAAAAACAATTAAACTAAAGCTGTCATGTCAGTTTATCTAAATTTTTTTAAAAAACAAGAGTTCATTAGGAACATTATTGACAAATTTTAATCGAGTGAAATAACACTTATAGATTATATAAAAAAAATTATGCCTAAAAAATTGCCCAATTTATGATTTTTTTTTTTTTGATTTTTCTTCTTATAAATGCATTTTTTATTTTTTTAACCCTAAAATTTAAATTATTTCAATAAAAAATTAATAATAATATATGATTTTTCTATATAGTTTTTATAATTTACTTAGTTTGCATCAACATATCATTAACCACACCTCTTTTAAGACAGTTTTATGTCTGTATATGAAATGAAAATAAATTTGTATTGTAAAAAATACGGTTCTAGGTTATTTTGTTCTGTCCAGAATTTATTAAAAGTGCGAAACGCGGACACTTGGTACGGTGTGGTAAAAAGGTACTTTGTTGTACGCGGACTGCGGACACTTTGTACTATTATATACATAAAGTATGTACCTAATATAAATATAAGTTTTATACCTAAGTAGTAACTAGTAATTATGTATAGTGTTAATATAAAAATAGTATTTGGATGTAATTATTTTTAGATTATTAGCTAATAAAAAAAAAAAATAAAAATAGTATAATATTCTTATATATAATCGTTTTACAATATGTACTAAATATATAGGTACTACCTTTTGACATATTTATATTGTACACATTTTTACATTTAGTTTTTTAAACATTTTTTCAATATTATATATTATTTTTTTTAGTCATTGGAAATTCATATTTAACATATTCCATATCATACAATTTTTATTTTTTATTTTATTAGCTAATAACCTAAAAATCAAAACAATTTTATATTTTATAACAATTTACTTTTAATTTTTAATTGTTCTATTTTAATAATTATCACTATACATAATTACTAGTTACTACTTAGGTAGAAAATTAATATTTATAATAGGTATATACTTTGTGTAGGTATATAATAGTACAAAGCGTCCACGTTCTGCAAGATACCTTTTTAACCGACCAAACAAAGTGTCCGCATTCTGAATTTTAAACAATGGACCGTACGAAATGAACGTTTACCGTAAAAAACCGTAGCCGTTTGGAAATTTACCTGTTCATAAAACCTTTTTGACGTTAGCCATTTGGAAATTGATAATTTTGTAAAACTGGAGCCGTTTAGGAAAAACGTTATGGTTATTGAACCATTTATACATTTCTAATAACAAAAAAATTCGCAAATTTTTGCAATTTTAATGACTGTCAATATTATAAGATTAAAAACAATTGTGCCATGTATTTTTAATATTTTCTTAGACATTTAAGAACAATTTATATTGGATCTTTTACATCATATTTTTACACTTAACCAAGCACCCAATAAATGATACTCAACAGTTAAACTTTCTAAACATAGTTAAGCTTCATAAAACTGTGTGAGATGTTACTAAGAACCGTCGTATAATAATTAAAGTAATTAGTACAAAATAATATAGGTAGCTAGGACGTAGGTACTATTAATATTGCCTATATAACTTCAAATTTATCTATTTTTTCACAGAAAATTATAGTATACGAACGTAGGTAGTGTTGTTTAAAATTCATTAATAAAACGTTTTATCGTTTAATATTGAGCGGAAGCCTGAAAAACTTTTTTCAAATACGATGACACGATTATGTCGGCGTTTAGTGAAATGTCTCCTTAATATTAAATCCGGCAATAATCAAGTTTTTGAAACAATAGGTATTATTACTTAGCATCTTTTATATTTTCTACACTTATACACATTAAAATATTTCAACACCAATCGTTAGAACACTAAGTCTAGTAGTTTAGTTGATTATTAATTAACAAGTACTAGTACGTGGTATTTGTCCAAAGTTTTGAACCAATAATAGGATTTGTAATAAGTAAATAAGACTATATAAAGAAAATACAATCGATTTTTACACAGTTACACAACACAACAACAACTCATATTTTATAAATACCACAAACAAACACAATAAGTGAATATTCGCGTTGTACGAGTAATTTCAAATAATTCAATGTTAGGTATATTGTAAATATTAGGTTTTATTAATTATGAACAATTAAATATTTTGAACATTCATTCAGTGCTTAGATTTAAAAAAAAAGTTAAGATTCTCTTATTATATAGGTACACCATGTTTCCAGATTTGTGGGTGTTGGCTCAGGTTCTTTTAACAAAATATTTTCTTACTAATCTTACTGATGTAATTGAAATAAAAATAAAAATTATTTACCTTTTATTTTTCCTATATTACCATTTAATACCCAGGATATAAAAACATATTTTATTTGATAGGTATACTTTTAAATCACTAGACATTATTGTTTCTCATCGCAGCGTCTGCTCAAGTCTATATAAATATATAATAATATAATATTAATGGCTGTATGTAAACTGTTGCAAAATTTACCTTTTTCTAAAAGTCGATATGTAAACTGCGGCAATAAAAAAATTAAAATTATACAATCTACGACAAAACCGATAAGATACATCATACAAACTGCGGCAATTTATTTTATACACTTTCTATGTATACTACATGACATGTATTGTATATACCTACCAAGGTGTATTGATAAGGACGTGTCGTCACTCTAGACCCCTATGCATCACAGTAGGTATATACATGTGATGATTTACTAAGTAGGTATATGCTTACTCATTGTTTACTCTAATAATGCATTATTAATAATTTATTATACATATACTTTATTTATTTATACTTAAATAATATATTGATATATGATTTATTACACGTGTGTACTACCTACTGACATAGGTAATACATAGGTAATAGTGACGCGAAAAACGAGCACCAGCCATACATAAAATTATGTAGGCAGATACTTATCTACGTAGAAAAGCTTTCTGTAGGTATAGGTAATATTCACAGAATTTGTGTTAGGTACCTCTATTCAACGTTAAAAAATTATGTTTTTAAAATTTAATAGTCATTCACCGTAGGTATTTAGAAGTAGAAATAAAACTAATTATAAGAATAAAAAAATATATTTTACCTAGGATAAATAAGTATACTTATTCAAGTATTATTTTAAATGTATTTTTCAATGATATTTTTTATTTACTTACTCAAATATTTTTTAAATTATTCTTTACAGCCCTATAATATATGTAAGTATATCCCAATCGAGTGATTTCACTGATTTATATATTTTACATATTATATTTGCATTACGATTATTGATATTATTTCCGTAATAGACGGTTGCACGCTCAACAATATTAATCACGGTCTTAGAAGATATCTTCGAAGACCGTGATATTAATCATGTTATTCGGCCAACATATTTGGTAACGCTATCTGTCGACTGATACGGAAAGTTTTCGTCCCGGTTACTGTTTACACCGTCGCCACGTTGGTTACACTGCTTGAATCGAAAACAGTGATAATTAATCTCGCAAACAGAACAAATCGTAAACAAGTAAGCAACCCGGTCTGGGTTTGAGACGTCAAACGGATCTTGTATTCCTGTAGTATCTGTTCACTGTTAAATTACTATTACTAATTTCGCATATTTCCTGTTGTTCGTTTGTGTCGGTAGTTTATGCCGTTTATGGGACGACGGACTTATCTATAATTGACGTTTTGACTGCAGCTCGACAAAAAATGGCGCTCCGGACGTACGGCGACAAGCCGATCAGTTTTCAAGTAGAAGAGAATGGCGAATACTACTGCATTGGATCCGAGGTAAGATATCAATTTTCCAAAGTTGACCATTTGAAATCTTCAATGATCTATTCATAATCATTTTGTTTATTTTTGCTTTTCAGGTCGGAAATTACTTGAGACTGTTTCGAGGTTCATTATATAAACGGTATCCGGGAATGTTTCGAAGAACCATTACAAATGACGAAAGGAAACGTTTAATCGATTTGGGTAAGTAATTGTTTTTATATAATAATATTATCACAATTCATTCTTCTCAACTAATATAGTTAAGATTTATTTTAAAACTTTTAATACTCAAGTTGTAATCGACTGGGAACAACAAAACCATCAAAAAGGTTGTATTGTATATTGTACATAGATTAAAATATTGTTGTATTTAATTTTTAGTTGTGTTCAAAATCAAAATAATGTTTTCCTATTCGTCTTTATTATACTAATAAGATTGTATGCTTACCTTTTAATATTAGTTAGTAGGTAAATTTGTTTCTTTAACTTCCTACAATTAATTGAAACAAAATGATATAACTTGTTCTATTAACATTTTATTTTACTTTATTCCTTATAACTTAATTACTAACTACATTTTTATTTATAAATTACAATAATTTCTTATTGTTTTTGCAGGTTTGAGTGCTCATTGCTTAGCTTCCAGTGTGTCACTTTTAAGAGCATCCGAAGTTGAAGATATAATTGATGGCAATGATGAACGTTACAAAGCTGTGTCTGTAACATCAACTGAACCATTAATTACAAGGTAGTAATAATTATCAGTATTGAATTTAAATTTTAACTAGTATGTTTGATCTAAAGGGTTTACTTAAAATATCACAAATATGAATTTAACTTTGGGATTAAAACTGATTATAGTATATTAATGACAATGCTAAAAACAGATGCTATGATTCTGAATTTAATATAAATTTCTATTAAAAAGTTCGCACTTTTTAATTTATGACTTAATTTCTAAGCGTACAATTTGTATGATTTTTATAAAAGCACATTAAACACAATATTTCTATTATTTTGGAGTTTACTAGGAGTTAATTGGTTGTATTAGAAAATTAGTTATGTTAGGTTATAATATGTCGTATAACAAATTTGTCTGTATTTTACACAGTTTAAATGGGCAACTCCTGCTGTGATATACTATACACATTACACACACTGTTGTGCAGTTATTTTTTGTTTTTACTTAACTCGCATCATGTCCTGATATCTACAACTGTGATCATGACTGTGGCGCTGGATATAAATAATATGTATGATATGATTAATTATTTATTTTTAAGTGAGTTATTATTGTTTATTCTTCTTATGATGAATAGAAATGTAATGGATATATTTATGCGCGCATTTTTATAAAGATTTTTTTTTTTATTGAACTTAAGCCCGGCGACTAAGGCCATTAGCTGTTGTAGGGATTATGAACTGTGGTAGGGGTAAGGGTTGGTTTTTTTTTTACGGGTGGTTAGGTCGGTTAGGAACACGTGTATGTGTGGCAAGGTTTTTGCGCACTACGTACCCAGGTGGTCACCCATCCGAGTACTAGTGGCAGCGGCCGTTGCTTACTCTTAACCCCAACGCGTGATTAATTTCAGCCACTGCATCTCGCCGAGCCACAAATATAAATATTTGCTTGTACATAATGCAATAAATATGATGTATTAATACCAATTAATTTTATTTCTCAGTTTTTTTTTTTTATCATCAATATGTTTTTATATTAATTATTATAATTGACACAAAACAAAATAACTCCTAAGTGTATTGGTGATTTTTAGAAAAAAAAAAATGATTGTATATTTACATTTTCATTTTCTTTGGTTACATTTTAACAATCATATTTATTTAGTATAGTTATTTAATTTGTTCAAACTTTCTAATAAAATCGATAATGTCACTGAAGTAACTGTCATATTAATTTAGCTCCTCATGAAGTGTTTTGCAATAAAAGTATGCTTTTTTTCCTGTAAAGCAAGTCAAATTATTAAAAATCTGAATTGTTGTAAATTAAAAAATTAAAATAGAAAAAATGTTTGCGAATGATGAAACGAACAACAGTCTTTTAAAATTATATATTTATATGATAAAAACTTTTCCTCTTCTATTAGAAATTGAAATTATGATACTGCATAGGCATCTTAATAGAATATTTTTTAGAATTGTAATACTGCTAAAACATTTTTTTATAAACATTTAAATGATTCTACTTTGTAGTTAACATTATTACATGTCATGAAAGATATAATTAAAAAGTTAAAATGAAACATATTTTTATGATTATAGAGAATCTAAAGGGAAAAAATCAGTTCCTTGGGTTCCATCATTACCAAACAGTTCACATTTAGATGCTGTTCCTCAAGCTACACCCATTAATCGTAACAGGATTATACAAAAAAAAGTCAGGACTTTCCCGTTATGGTGAGTATGATACTTAATATTAGTTAATATTATGTTTAGTAACCAATAATATTTAATTTTAGCTATGATGATACTGATCCCGCAAACATTCACGAGAATGCCAACTTTTCAGAATTATTGGTTCCAATAAGACTTGATATGGAAATTGAAGGACAAAAATTGAGAGATACATTTACTTGGAATAAAAATGGTATTGGAATTAGTTAAATTATTTTTGTTATTGTTGGGCATATAATTGAAATTTATATTCCTTTTCAGAAAGTTTAATAACACCAGAGCAGTTTGCTGAAGTGCTATGTGATGACTTAGATTTAAACCCTTTACCATTTGTACCAGCCATCGCACAATCTATACGTCAGCAAATTGAAGCATTTAATAATGATAATATTTTAGATGAACAACATGACCAAAGAGTTATTATCAAGGTAAATAATATGATTTATATATATACAGTGGTCACCGCTTATTGGACTCACTTTGGGACCTGACCATTTGAGTCGATTAACCGAATGAGTCAATAAGGCGAATGACCCAAAAAAAATTATAAAATACTTAAATTTAAAAACTTATTTACTTAAAAATATGTATTGAGATTCAAGGTATGTATAAAAATAAAAATCTAGCTAACTCAATTAAAAATAAAATAATACATAGGTATTTCAAATCTAATTAATTTTTTGATAAAAATCTATCCAATGTTGATTGGATTTTCCCCTTTTCAGCCAACTTCTTAATCATATCTTCATAACATTTATGTTGCTCGAATACATCAAAATCGCCTCTTTGCTGAATCTCTCTACGTAA
>VUJU01002297.1:0-39296 GCA_009835225.1 Aphis craccivora
ACCTACCTATATTGTAATATGATATAATATGTAATAATAATGCAATTGATGATAGTGCTCAAGGGGAGTGTCATATCCACCAAACACCCCCCTTGTATACGCCCCTGATCAAGGCGATTAATTCGACTAATTAATAAGTTATCCCGTGTCCATAATAATTAGTATATATATATATTATATTATAATTCACTTTGAATTCAATAATAAATAATTTTATATTAAAAACAAATGAGAAGAAGACAGACATTTGAACTCCAAATACGCTTATCAAAATAAATTGTGGCTATATGATTAAAATGTTTTAAAATTGCTATAAAAATCAATTCATGACTTATAAGGAATTCATATTAATTAATATTCCAACTTTTTAAACAAAAGTACAATTCTATCAACAAATACAAAAAAAAAAAAACGATGAAAGATTCAACATTTTGAAAATTCTTTATTCCTAAAAAAAAAAATACTAACTTTTATTTTTAAATATTTGGTGAAAATGTATAATCACTATTTAAAAAATAAATAAAAACATATTTGTGTAAGTTAAATTGTATTTCTTAAATAAATACATTAATTCTTGTAACATTGGCATACAATAATTAAAATCCCAAAATGGGCACAAACAAAATAAAATATTATAACAATTTGTGTTTATTTATATCAAATATTAATAATATTATGATATAATTTATAATTTAAAAAATTATATAACATGCATTACCAAACAATTAATCAACCATTATAATATGGTTCACATTATATAAATAGTATTCATAATTATATTTAGGTTAACAATAATTGACTTTTAGGAACGCCTCATGAAAGCAATGTTAATCATTATGTCTGATCTCTCACAATATTTACCAAACAAAACAATAAAAATAACAGGCATGTTAATCACAAGTATTTTTAACAAACTATAGAGTAAACATTAAGTATTAAACATGATGTACCTACTATGCAAAATAGTAGTTCATCTTATACTCCTATCAGATCACTATCTTATGGGACTAAATTAATTTAATAATTATAGTTCAATTAGTGAAGTGCAGTTAGGAAAAGATACACAGTGAATCAGTCTATAATATGTGTATAAAATATAGAGTTTATACAATAATAAATATTGGTAACGAAAATATAAAATTAAAAATACATAGCCATCTTCAAATCAAATAATTAAATGTCGGCTTCTTTGATAAATAAACAAACATGTTTCGCGTAAATTTTTGAAATCACTGAAAATAAAACTTGTTGAATAAAAAATATGTCACCGTGGACATTATTATTCTCATTGTCAAATTAGAATAACATCTCTCGCATGTCAATTATTGTTTATAATATTAAATTTGATAATTATAATTCGTTTTTTTTATATCCTTTAATCCAGATATAATTATATAAAACTTGAACTTACATACAAAAACTACAAAATATTCTCCTAACTGTTTGGGCAAAAGATACATGTGCCCAATTATCAGTCTCTTCTGTAATATCAAAAGTTGATGTAGGAAATGTACCTTCAGCCATAAATTTTTCCAGGTCAGTCTTAGGTTTAATAACATGTGGTTGGTTCTAAAAATAAATATATTTAATATAAATTATAATGTATCTAACAGATCAAAAGTATATTATACATTATTATTTAAAAATGTTTACTTATTATTTGAAAGTATAATACTAGAAGGAGACACACAAAAATGTAACTTTCATATTCAACCAAAGAAAATGGGTAAAAGTAAAATAAAAAATAAAATAAAATAGAATAAAAACCTCAATTTATGTAACATAAAACATGAGAATTTAAAAAAAAATTGTTGTTCTTTAATTATACAACATTACTCAACATGTATATACTGTCTATAAGTCATTACTTAGCTTTGCACAAATAGTGTGCTTACTAGTTGTTTATAACTGCAACTTTAAGAATTAATAATAAATCTAAATGAATCAAAACAAATTTAACTGTTATAAATAAGCAAGTACTAGGTAAAATTAAATAAGACTTCACAATCCATACAATAATTGTTTACTTTAATAATAGTAAACAGTTTTATATAAAATAGAAATATTTTAATTGGTATTTACCTTAATTGTTTCATAGGAGTCGATGATTACCGATAAAAAGAGATTGATAACCACATAAATAAACAGACTTATGAAGCAATATAAGTACAAACGACTGAACCACCACAGCAATGAAGATTTTGTAGCCATGATTGTAAATGTAGCATACATATCATCACCATTAATTAAAGAAAACAAGCATTCAGATGTACTTGCCAAGGATCGAAACTAAACATATAAATACACTTATTAATCAAATTTAAAAAAAAAAATAAGTATGAATCTTAACTATATAACTATTTAACTTAAACTAAAAATAGGATTATTTAATATCTTATTAAAATAGATATTAACAATTTCTATTTTATTTATAGAAAAAAATTAAAGCATTACTTTTATTTATTCAAAAAACAGTGAAATTAACGTAATATTGAATATATTATAATCAATAAAGAGGAAATTTAAGAACAGTAGAACTCCAAAATAATTAATTTCAAAAGGTGGTCGGGGTAAGCAAATATCCGGATCATTGACATATGACATATCAAAAAGTTATATAAATGTATGAATATATAGTATGTATCTATGTTTTTATTATTAATATGTATGTAATATAATTTAAAACTCATAACCATAAACAAATGATTTTATTATATTATTTAACCAAAATCAAATAAGCATTTTTTATATCACAAGGTCTAATAAAAATTAGTTCTTCTTCATATTCTCAACTCACACCCTACCATAGAGAACTGGTCTCAATGTTAAAGTATCAGTGGGGATGCATGTGCGTGTTCTCTCATTGGATAAAGAATACAAATAGTTTTTTTTTTTTTGTTATAATAATTTATAGTATGGATAATATTACAATAGCCATAACTAAAATTAAGTTTCTTGCTTATTTTTGGATATATTAGAAAATAATTTAAAACAATTTACATATGACTTTAAAATCAACACTTACTTTCATATGGTATGGTCCTAATACCAACCAACCACAAAATGTGAAGCCAGCATACAACAAAATTGCGCATAAAATGAATCTTGAAGTGTTTGGAAAAGCTTGCCGTAATGTTAATATTACACCCTGGCAATAAATATTTAAACATACAATTTTACATCTGCAATATAAATTTAATATGAATAATGATCAATAAAGATAGCTTACATTGTAAGTTTTAAAGAACGTCAGATATCGAAGGACTCCAAACCAGACAAGCAAATTGCCAGTTCCAAGTAGTACACTACATAAATTCCATTGGTCACCAATAAATTGCTACAAACATATAATGATTAAACTTTATAATACTAATCTGTATATAATATATATGTACAGTGTACACACACACACACATAAATTAAATGTTGTTTGTTGGTAAACGGATAACTTGAAAATGAATAAACTAATTAGGATCATTATTTTTTTCAAATAATTGTAATAGTCTGAATAAGGTTTTTTTAAAAAGAAAAATTGAAAAATGTAGCAAAAGCTTAGTGTTTTTAATGTATGAATTCATGATCATAGAGTATATTTGCTAAAATTTCATATACACGTAATACTGATGATAAAAATATTCTAAACTACTTTCAAAACAATGTTTGCCAGGCCATCTAGTATGATTTTAATATTTCAGCAAAGTGCACTGAAATTTTCAATAGAAAGGGAGAGGTTAAATAAATGTATGATATATAAAAAAACATTTTCAAATTTTTACTTAGAGAAAAAACAGAAAAATTGAAAGCCCAACACCGTATGTACACAATTATCATAAATTTACAATACATGAAATTACCTTTCTCTCTATACGTTCCTTTATTCCTGAACCACATACAATAAGTATGTCATTAATGATTATCATTATATACCATAAATTCCAAAATTCCCATCGTGCTTTATAGCTCAGTGTGGACTTAAGCATGTCTTCAAAATACCTTATAGTTTCCTATAATTGAAAAGATAAATTGTATTAAGTTACAAATTACATTAATAGTTGTCAATTTATAGTACTTACATATTTCAGTAGTTGTGCTCTCAATATAGCCCTTGTACATAATATCATTGAAATAGTACACACTATAATGACAAAATAATTTAATACACTTCTCAAAAACGATTCGACTTTGTTGTCAACTAGATAAAAGAAAAATAGCAATATTAACATTATCAGTCTGGAATACCATAAAAACTAATTGTTTAACTTACTTATGTATTCAACGCTACCTTTACAATTTAATCTAAAAGGATTTACTTCCAAGTCTACTAATACTTGTCCATCCATATCTTCATTATTTAATGTTATCTGTAAAAATATGCATTCAATGCATAATGATTTAGTTTGTTTATGCAAAATAAAACGACAAATCTATCATTTTTTTCTTCAATTTTCTTATTTATTTCATATTATTATTAATAAGAGAATATATATATTTTTAGCCAATTAAAATTATTAAGATTTTTGTTTTTTTTTTTTTTTAATACTAAATTGAATTATTCTTAAAAATTAACAAAAATCATACTTACTTGAATTTCAAATTTGTAACAATCAGGAGGTGAATACTTTCCAGCAACTCTGAAGTTAACAGTTTTTAATGCAAATTTTAATTTAGCTTTTAATAAAGATGAAAAATATATTGTCTTATTATGTTGAATTAGATAATCTTTGATTGAAAATCCTTTAGTTTTTATATCATCTGTTATAGTGACATTCAAGCATTCTAGATTTCAACAAAAACATATACTTATTATTTATACAATAACTTAAACATATACTCTATCCAGAAATAGAATTCATCAATTCTGTGAATCCCTACTCAACACCATGCAATTGAAACTGGTTCCACTATAACAGGTTGTTACGTGGGAATACACAGAAAAAACTAAATTTTGTCGGGCAATGATGTATTCTCTAGAAAGACAGAATATAAAATTTACAATAGCACAAGTTTCAGTTACCTACCTTGTATTATTTCTCCATCAAAGGTATAACTTTCGTTAAAACCAAACACACTACCTTCTTTATAATGAACAGTGCAAAATATTGGATCCACAACTTTACTATCTTCATTTAAATATGAGTATGATCCAATTGCATTACTGATGTTGGCATACTATATAAATATTTAAGTTTTTACAATAAAATACCAACTTACAATATATTATAGGAAAATCATAAAATAATATTAATTGAAAAAAATTCTATTCATACAAATCTTAATTAATAAATATTTTATAATCTTTTAACTTAATATCAATAATTTAAAATAATAGGTATACATATTTGATACTTTAAAAAAAATAAATAAGAGAAGAAATTAATTAAATTGTATTTTTTTTTAAATTATGAAAATATTTTATAACCTAATAAACTAAAATTACAAAATAATAATAAAAAAAAATCCTTAAATTAACTCATTTAATACTCATACAAATATAAAATTAATTATTACTAAATTGAATAATGAAAAATAAAACAAAATATTATGAATTATAATAATTAATTTGTCATTACTGTTAGTTAATTACTACTTAAACCCTACTGATTTACATATTTTTATTGATTTTTGGATGACACACAATTATATTGAAATAAAGTCTTAACATCATTTATATTTATATAATTATTAATTATTAATTATAACTCGATTAGTATTTTGCAAAAAATAAAATAAAAATGTAATAAACAACACTAACAATATGTCAATTTTATACTTACACCAACTACAGCATAGTTAATAGTCGAATAAAATGATTCAATATTATAAATAGCTAATGGTCCCAGAGCAGGTGGATAAGAGACTATTTCTCGTGCTGGGTCCCATCCTTTAATAAACAAATGTGAAAATGTTATTCTATTTCCCCATGTATAATTTACATGACTGTAGCGAGTATGAGCAAACAATGAAAGCTTTAAAAAATATATAAATACAATTTCAAATTAAATAGAAGTAAATATTTGCTCGTCACTTACTTGAAGTGTAACCAATATTATTTTGATAATTTGGACTAAAAATTTGTATGGAAACCTCCTTCTTGTCTTCCATTTTTCAATTGGATTCATAAAGAAAAAAGATAATCGATTACGCATCTTCCTCTCCAAAAGTACATATTCTTCTGAATAAGGATGAAGGTATTCTTCTTCGTTATCCAACAACAAATCTGCTTCTAACAATTACAAAAAATATAAACTTTAGTCTAGAAAATATTGTCCACTAATAAGTTTCTACAAGCCCACAAACTGTAACAAATAAACTAAGAGTGAATTATTCATATTTTTTTGCTTATTATTATTAGGGGATATTTTTTACACTGATAACACAAATAATATTTTTATTTTTAACTTTACTTATTTAACTAGTTAATTTACTACAATATTAAAGCTAACAACTCAAAATTGAAAAAAAAAATAATAATTTAACATTCAGACGAATGGGGCCTTGTATGCTACCAAATAATTAAGCTGTTAAGCTCTCTAAATATGTTATAAGATCTCTTCCTATGGCATTTAAGAATCATAAAAAATTGTCAAAAATTATATATTTACAATAACATACAATAATATTTAAAATTTAAAATTCTAAATAAAATACTTTCTACATCATTTTTTTGATTTTAATATCAAAGAACGTTCAGGTAAATATTTCTGAATATTTAAAGAACTACTTTCAGCATAAATTTAATGATATTATTGCCATTTTTTTAAATGTGTGATTTAAATATATCTGAAAGAATTGGAAAAAATATCTATTTTTTCAGTGGAAGATAGGTACACTCAAATATTAAAAAATATGTTTTTTAAAAACTAATAGCCAAATGTTAAAAAAATATAATTTTCATTTTTTTTATTAGAAGGTATGTTCTTTTATTGTTGAATAATTGGAATATAAAGGAACAATCAAAATTTGATCGTTAGTACTTACTTAATACTTGGGGGGAAGAGGTAATTATTCTAAAAAATAAATAATTTAAAAACATACTAATTAATTGGCATTTATAATTTGAAAACAACTTTTATTTTGAAAAATCAATTTTATAATACTTCTATATTGAGAAGCTAAAATAGTAAAAACATTTTATGATATTATGATAAAAAAAAATTTTAAAAAAGCATGAATAACATACATTTTGCTTCATGCTCTATGAGCTTATTTACTGGCAGTGTCCTTTGTTACCTACATTTTTAGAAGAATACTAATAATATGTGTTTAAGTAACATCTTAATCTTAACAAGGAACATAAATTAGTTGAACAAAAATCTATTTCAGATACAATAATTTTTCAGCATTTTATATTTGTGAGGAAAGAGTGTTCATATTGGATTATGTGTTTAAAATTAACACATCTACCAAGTCTAACTCTGGTTTTAATTTTTTTTAAAAAAATGTTTTATGATACCTACTTATAATGTGAACTATTATACCAATGTTCAATATCAGTTATTACAATAAGTCATAAGACCTCAAGAAATTTAAAAAATAAGCATATTTATTGAACAAAGCCATTCACTGATATATTAGGTACCAATGTTAGATAAAAATTAGCTAATGATAGGTTAGGTAAGCATTAAGTAATAAATTTAAAAAAATATATAGTGGAGATCATGCTCAACAGTTGTTTGATGTAAATTCAAAAATCATACCAGAACTATTGTATACATCTGCATTGTTTGATCCGCTCGACAGATTGGACTGGTCAGTGAGTCCATATATTGAATTATTCTGCGCTTCATTCATTGTGTTTGATTGAGTTTTAAACAATCATACGAGCAAACACTGACGGATAGCGTTGGCCGAGTAAATAGAAATAAAATTAACTTGAAAATGAACGTTGTTACATTCTCACCGCCGTCACGTACCTATAAGGCGCGGCCCTCACATAACCTGTTAAACACTTATGCGTGTGATGCGTCTAAACGAAAACCAACACAAAAATGCACAAATTATAATGTATTGTCGTCAATAATAACAAGTGACAAGAGTTGCGATAAAAGTGCGATCAACGGATCAACTCACGGCAGTGATGAGTGATTATTGTAAATTGTAATTTAATGTTACATAGGACGACACTCTAACGTAATCCGTTTAGTCGCCAGTCGGTTTATTATTGATGATTAGGGACAATTATAACATAATTAGAGGACCCACAGAAACGGATAAGTGAGAAGAGAATAAGATTAACGCAGCGGAGATACTTAAATATGGATTATCATCAAAATATAATAATATCATAGGAAAAAAGCTTGAGATAACGTGTTATCAAAATGAAAAACAAATACGATATCGACGGCACAGAATAGTAGATAATAAAAAATAAAAAAATAATTACTTATTGAATATATTGATATTAATGATATTATGACGTGCAATGGAGGATGTTTTATACCTAAGCATTCTAAACATATATATTTTTATGATATAAGCATATTATGCCGTCGGTATACACTTCAACTAGTTCAACAACCTTGATTGTTTGCTATGGCACTGATGGATTTTGGAACTTTGACATGACGACATATTCTATTAAAAAACGTCACTGATAACGCAACACTATAAAACGATCGATTATATATTATTATGTAGAGATAATTAAATTCGGCCGAATTACTATTTACTACGGTTAACTTTAATCGGAGATGGTACAACTGGCACTTATTGTACCAAGAATTTATAATTAAAGCATTGCATTATTTTTTTTGCAAAATAAAATAATTAGGTAATTGTTAATAATTTTCTAATTAATTTAATCTGAATTTGCAGTTATTAGGTACCTATACACAGACTTGGGAAGTATTCCGAAATCCGAATACAGTACTTATTCTGAATACTGTATTCAGAATACTTTTTGGCATAATTCTAGTTTAGCTCCCAAGCGATTTTTTGAATTTTTTTTTTTGCAAAATGCGTGTTTTTGTATGCTTTTTGTAATGGTACTTTAAAAAAGTCACTCAAACTTCTATTGGAAGTTATGTTTAAAAAACTTCAAAATACTTGATTTGTCAAAAAATCGCGTTTTTGAATTAATAATAGGTACCAAAAAAATTGTATTTTTTTTTTTGTATTGTTAGTATTTGTATGCTTAATGTTTTGGTAAAATCTGTGTAATCACTGTCCATATACTACTACATAACTTATCCTGAGACCTACTTGAGGTGGTGTTGCATAGCAAGCCGAGGGATATTTTCGATTTGTGCGGAGCGTAGCGACGAGTGTCGAAACACGTGCAGTCAGATCTTTTGCATTTTACATTTTTACATTTTTTTAAATGCATTTTATTACTAAAAACTTCTTTATGCCATTACTCACCGAATGAAAATTAAAAATGTCCATAATGTTTAGGTATTGATATTTTTAACTCAAAAACACAATTTTTGGAAAAATTGAGCATTTTTAAGTTTAAAATAAAAAGTAAGTACGATAGATCAATTTTTATTTTACCATTTAATATTTAATAGTATAAAAATGACTCTTTTGTCTCGCAAATTCCTCAGAATATCCACTGTTCGGAAAGTATCTTCTCAACATGATTTTTTCTTTTCATAAATTAATTTTCATCAATTTCTACAATTTTTCCTTGTGGTTTATTTTCAATACACATTGCACATACTTCACGTAAGTAATTTTTCTAGTCAATAACTTTATTTTCACTTAAATTTAATTCTTGTTCACACCACTTAATACTTGTCATTTCATTTGACATAAAATGTTTATAGTCAACTAATTGGCTTATAGTAAATTGTACACCGAAAACAAAATTAAATTGTACATTACAATAGTACAGATTACAACTCGGGAATATAATAATTAATAAATTCTTATACGGAGGTAATCGAGATAACCCGGATGATTCTTACAGGTAGTCTTGGAAATATTTGGCTAGTCGAGATAAACACGGAAATACTAAAAATACTTTTTAAATTTGATCGTACTGTGTATATAAAATGCTAATATCAAAGTTTGATGAAAATTTAAGGTATCTATGGTTATTTGTTTTTGAGTTATTGACACATAAGAAAATCAAGTTTGTTAAAAACTTATACATTCACATTTCTGTTTTCTTTAACTTTTGTCAGTTTTTCCAATATATTTTCAATTTTTGATTTTCAAAAGTATTAATTAGATTATATTTGCTACCTGTCGTGACTACCTAAAAGTTGAAAATCAAAGTACTCCTTTCTAAAAGGAGGGCACAGAAAAAACAACACTTTCTTGTAAGGTCAATACAATATGATCAATGTATCAAATGTATCATATTTATGTAATAAGCAAATAACTCAAATGGTATATACAATTTAATACATTTTGAGCCTTACCAAAAATTAAAAAAACCAAAATGATCATAGTATTAGGTTTATGTAAATAGGTAAAAACGCAGTTATTAATTAATGGTTATTCAAACCAATCTATACAGATATAGAATATTACTTTACGATTTATGATACATACTTTAATTAACCGAATTCACAGATCACACTATGGCTTTTTACTGAAAATTCGTATAGTTGTAATTTATTGTTGTATAAATAATTTTGAAATTTTTTACTTTTGAAGATGATTGGTTATCACTTTATCGGTTATCACTATTTTACTTATCAAGCGACAGACACAGCTGTTTTCACGGTACTACCAGTGAATGTATGTGTTACCCATTATATATAGTTATACATATAGTTCAATGGTGTTACCACGGTTCGACCAATTCGCAAGGGGATCGGCATCCGTCGGGTCGCGGCATAAAATCGTTATCGTTATCACGAGCAGCGCGTCGGCCGTCGATCAGCGATTTCGATTTCCGACATCCCGTATTCCCGTGAACATTGAACATAGCCGTTTGTCGACTGCGGTTCGTTGCTCTTTATAATATTTCCATTGATCGTGTCTGTCACGTCGCATTTTAGATTTTAGAACATTTGTTGAAAACTTCCATCAGTATCCGAATTTCACACACCCGATCAAATATTTATACTATATTAAGTAGAATTAAACAAAGAAATTAATCGTCGCCCGCCTTCCCGCCGCCGCCAACGAGCAGTACACGCCGGTGTAGTCGCTCCGTGCTCAAAGAAAACTAGCCTGTGTGGTGTCTGTGCTCGTCCCTCAGTGGACCAACGACGCTTACAATGGAGGCATTGATTCCTGTCATAAACCGATTACAAGATGTTTTCAACACTGTTGGCTACGATGCCATACAGCTTCCACAAATTGTGGTCATTGGATCACAGGTATGTTCACTTTTCACTACAATAAGATTATACCATTCTATCAAGTCTATTATTTGTTAGAGGCAATAATTGTTTAGATTCATATTTATTATCATAGGCGTGCGCAGCCTTCGGTTTCAGGGGCAGCAAGAGATTAATTCGGCCCATTCTTCCAATTCACCGGCCCATAGTTTTACTTTTTTTATTATTGGGTATCAAAATTTAAATTATATTGGTTATTTGTTTTTTTTTTTTTTTTTGGATAAAAAGTTATACAGTAAGGCACAAAGCCACTAAAGGTGTACTTTTCCACAAGCCTATTAGTTAAATATTAAAAAAATATATTAATATAAAAAAGTTAATATTTACTGTTTTAAATCATGGCTATTTTTTTAAAGCCGTAGTAGACAGGTCTATTAGTCTATTTATACTGGTAAATTCTACAATCATAAAATATTTATTATTACTTTACCAAAAAAAAAGAAACAATATTTGTAATTTTTTTTATTTATAATGGGTCATAATTTGTAGAAATATAATTTTACCGACCTCGGTAGTCTTAAAGAAAGTCCAGGGGCAGCATTTGCTGCCTCTGCTGCCCCCGTGCGTACGCCTATGTTTGTTATAAGTATTATTTGCTCCAATCCCTCCATATGTACCCGTTTATTTTCTCTATTATAAGTTAAACTTTATTACTGAAATAACATAATATTGCCTAAAAAAAAAGTCCACACAAATTAAATTGTCCTTTTCAATATTTAACAATAGTGTGTCATTTAAGTATCCTGGTAAACAAAAACCAATCTTAATTTAATGCATGTGTTTCTTATTACCTAAGAAATTATATATACCTATATCATTTTCAACTCATTATTTGATATAAAAACCTATTTCTTCTATCTATGTACATGGGCGTCCATAAGTAACATTTTAGGGGGGGTCAAAATAAAAAAATTCTCAAATGTAATGTAATGTATGTATTATAAAGATAATTATAATATTATGGTAATATTTATTGAGATACAAGTTTTAAATATTTTTTTGTCTAGGGCAAGTGCCCTATCTTGCCCCTCCCAATGGGCGCCCATGTCTATGTAAGTGTATTTATATATATCTAAGTAAAAACATTAGGTATTAAAATTATACTTATTCGAGTTCATTTAATTAGGTATATTTCTTGTCATTTTTGTTTAAGAATAAACTTCTAATTAAAGTGTTATTTATTTAAACGGTTTAAAATTTTTCTAAACATATACCTACTCAACATTTATCAATATGTATATGTATAAACTATAAATACAATTAGACCCTACTAGTATACAGTGGTGTTAACATACTGTGTTAATAGTTAACTGAAATATAACAAGATAACAGTGATGTGTCCAGTTAAACATTTTGAATTCAATTAAATTAGTCAGCTCTGACCTTTCAAAATGAAAATTACTTATTTTAAAAACATAGTAAATTATACACCATTGGTGACCAATTTTCTTTTATCAAGGGCCATAAAAAAATTTTTCAGCACGCCTAAGTATAACTTAGGTAAACCTTTTCTCTTATTTGGTTATTATATTTTATTAAATTGGAAATACTTATTAATTTATATTAAATTTTACAAATACTACATCAATCTAATATGTACTATCATACAATCTGAGTTGTTTTTTTTTTTTCAAATTTGATTACTTTGGTTAATTAATTATTGCAGAAAATACTTATTCACCACTGTTATACACTGTAACATTGTAATTATATTGTTTTATGATGAACCTTATATACGTGATACATTCTTGTATAATATTTCATGGGTTTACTATACCTACTATATAACATTTTTTTTTTAAATCTTATAATAATACACTAATTGTTTTAATTATTCCTATTTTAAACATTCAATATCGTTCATCAATATATGTTCACATCATTAATTGTTTTCAACCATTAATCGCTAATAAAAATTTGATATATACTTTCTCAACCAACATGATTTAATTTTGGCAAACATGAAACAAGTAGTAGAGATGTAACTTATAAGCAGGGGTGTTCCCATAAGGTATATTACATATACGCCGTATACTACTATACTCTCAAGATTTTTATCCAATAATGTGGATATACTGAGTATGCTCTCAAGTCCCAATCGATTTGCGATTTTAACTCTCAAGATGTTTTTACAAAATGTCAAAATTATAAGTATACTGCATATACTCAAATCATATACAAAGGAAAAAACAAAATTAATTTAATAAGTAATTTTACCATATTTACGTCAATCATTTATGGCTGAAAGAGTTTTTTTACTTTTTAGTATCTGTAAAGATTGACGAGGTATAATATAAAGAGGATTTGTAAAAGAATCTGTTTAAAATTTTGTGTGTATTATTGAAACGCTTTTTACTGGCTTTACTCTTATAATCCACGCATGAGAAATATGTTTTTATTGTATTAAATATTTAAATGTTTATATTTCGGTATTTGATGATTTAGTATACTCTCAAAAAAATTATTGGGAACACCTCTGCTTATAAGTAATAATATACTTACTGATTTATTCTTTGTTAAGTGTAAGTAGGATTATTATACACTAATACTATTTACTTTGTAGTTAGTCAGTATAACTTATAGTCCGTTACTTAATTGTCACCTACTTATTTACTTTAGAGATAAACTTAAATAATAGATCTCATTCAACCAGTAAAAAAAAAAAAAAAAAATAACAAATAAACAAACAAACAAATAATAAACAATGAGCATAGAAAATAATATGGTACTTCCGTGTTATTTCGACTACCCAAATATTACCAAGACTATCTGTTAGAATCATACGAGTTATCTCGACTACCTCCGTAATTTATTAATAAATATATATTCCTGCGTTGTGATTGTCCATATTAGCGTTACGTCTAGTCAATATGAATTTTTTTAATTTGACATCGTCCGAGAAGGAAGCTGTTAATTTTCTCCAAGAACGCAGAGTGTTGCCAAGTGCACGGATTTGTCTGAACAATCACTTGGAAAAATTGTATTTTGGAAGGTTAGGTACCTAAGGTTTTGTGAGATAAAAGTAATTTTTTATTAAAAGTACCTGACAGAAAAACAGGAACTCTAGTAACGGCGATCAAGAACAACATTCAGGAAGGTACCACGGTTTATTCAGATTGTTGGCATGCATAGAACACCGAATTATTAAAAAATCACCCGGCTTCAATTACTATACTGTCAATCATACATACAATTTTGTTGATCCAGCCACAGGAGAACACACCCAAATGATTGAAAGCCTTTAGGGATCGGCCAAATGGTGAAACAAAAAACTTAGGGGAACAGCTTGCCATTATCTAGATTCATACTTGACTGAATTTATTTGGCGACAAAACGTTGGTAACGATCCACCGTTTAATAAAATTTTATTGGATATTAGAACAATAGAACCTGCTTTCCTTCTCAAAAAAATTATTAACTAAATTTTTTATTTATTATTTATATTTTACAATTATAACAATATTTTTTTCTATACAAATTGTTATGCTATAATTTTTAAAAAAATTGTATGCATTTTATTGTGTTACAAAATAGATTTAACTAAATGTTAGGTAATTACACAATATTAAAATACGAATATATTAATTATTTTTATTATTTAAAAAATTGCGGTAGTCAAAATAACACGGTTGATCATATAATAGGTAGTATTGAAAATATTTGGGTAGTTGAGATAACACAGTTGTGTCGAGATAACACGGAAATATCAATAATATTGTTAAAGATATTGATTATAATTTATAGGATATAATTAAAATAAAGGATAATAATTATAAAGCTAGTATATTAATTTAATAATGTTTTTTAATGAATAATGACTAATTACCAAAAATTAATTAAATATAGTTAATGGTTATTGATTATATTTTTACAAATGTATGTAAAAATATTAAATATTATTTCATTTTTTATTATATACTCTTAACTAACATGAAAAATATGTTGTTTAACTATGAAGTATTAACTTATCATGTCTATGTTTACTCATAGGTAAAAACCACTGGGCTATGAGTGTGTTTTGATTTGCAAAAATGTTTATACACGTATAATTTTCCATGTAGTCATACTTGTAAATGTTAAACAATATATTTTTTTAAATTAGTTTTTTAATAATTACTTTTTTTTATATATTAAAAAATCTAAATATAAGTGCAAATACATACTTAAAAATATGTAAATATGTACAAAATAATTCTGCAAATTTAAAGTCATTACTCTTTCTAAAATAAAAAGGAACCTCGGCAGTCAACTTGTGCACAACGGTATGACTTACAACACAGCATATTATGGTAGATTTAATGGATATAGCAGACAATCATTGTGTGACCACCCCAAGATTCCTTCTATTTGTACACTGAGTATAGACTTAATGAATCAAATCTAATTCATATTTTGGTATAATTTTATTTGCACTAAAAAAAAATATGTCATCAACATCTAAGCTCTAATTATTATATTCGTGTCACTAAACTGTTTAATCAGAGTTTTGATGAAACAAAATCTTTAATATACATTTATATTTTTCAGAGTTCCGGTAAAAGTTCTGTAATAGAAAGTATTGTTGGTAGATCATTTTTACCAAGAGGTATTGGAATTGTTACTAGATGTCCTTTAATTCTTCAACTTGTCAATTGCCCTTTAACTGATAAAGAACACAGAAGTTCAGAAAATGGTATGAATATTAATTTTCATGCATTATTAATAATTATAATGTTAATGTACCTAGTACCTACCTATTAATGTTAATTATATATATTAATATAGGTACGGTTAATTTGGAAGAATGGGGTGAATTTCTGCATTGTAAAAATAAAATTTTCAAAGATTTTAATGAAATACGTAATGAAATTCAATCTGAGACCAACAAGGTTGCTGGCAGTAATAAAGGAATTTGTCCCGAACCTATTAGTCTGAAAATATATTCCATACACGTGTTGAATTTATCACTTGTGGATTTACCTGGGATAACTAAAGTAGATACTCATGATTTAATTTTTAACATTTAAAATTAAATGTATTCAAAGCATTATTAAATTAAACATTTTAGGTTCCTGTGGGTGATCAACCAGATGATATTGAATCTCAAGTTAAAAATTTAATTGTCAAGTATATTCAAAATCCTAACTCAATAATTTTGGCAGTAAGTACTGCTAACACAGATATGTCAACTAGTGAAAGTTTGAAATTGGCTAAAGAAGTGGATTCTGAAGGAAAGAGAACTTTAGCTGTAATCACTAAGCTTGATTTAATGGATGCAGGTAATATTTATTTTTTCTTAATTAAAATTTGCTAAATTGTTTTGTAACTTAATTTTTTTTTTAGGTACTGATGCAGTAGATATATTATGTGGTCGAGTGATTCCTGTTAAACTAGGAATAATTGGTGTGGTAAATCGATCACAGCAAGATATAAATGATAATAAAGTATGTGTGAAAACTAAAAGTACATTATTAGCATATTTTTTACCTTTTTTTTTTTTTGCAGTCAATTTCTGATGCTCTAAAAGATGAATCTACTTTCTTGCAAAGAAAATATCCTTCATTGGCTAACCGAAATGGAACTCTATACTTAACTAAGACACTTAACCGACTTTTAATGCATCACATTCGAGATTGTTTGCCAAACTTAAAAGTAATTATCAAGAAAAGTGGACAACTACTTTCATACCATTATTTTCTTATTCTCTATTGGTTATCAATCATATTATAAAGAAACTTGCCAATTATTTATTCCTTAGTTACTAATATATATATGCATGAAGGTATAAGTATTTAGGTGTATTATACATTGAATGCAAATTACCATTTAATATTTAATATCATTGTGAACTTAAGTACTAAAATGTTATGGTTAACAGAAAGGACAAGTCATCAAATGATAACATAATTAATTTATAATAGATTTTAAACTATATTATTTTTAAATAAGAATTATAGTGCTGCCTTAAATATAAAACTTTAAAAACCAATTACTTATAAATTGAATAATTATTTGTATATTGAATTATATTTAAGAAAATGTATTATTAAAAGTTTTTTATTTTAATTGACGTAATACACATGATTTAATTTTTAAACTTTAAATACTAATAGTTAAAAATACTGAGAACTATGTCCTCATAAAATTAAAAATAAAATATCTAATTAATTTGATAATTATTAATATCTTGCATCCATGAAAGTATGTTTATCAACAGATAGAAAAAAATACCTATCCTTGGTATAGTTTTATTAATTGTATAAACTTAAATGTCCTTTTTATTTAATATATCTAACATAACATTTTTACCAAAGAATAAATAAATTGTCGAGTTATATGATATTAATTTTATGCTATATATCAGAGATAGCAAACCTGATTCTTTTAGTGACTAGTGCAAGTATCCAAAAACAAGTAGTTTGTAGAATATTTTTAGGTTTAAAAGAAGGTTATTAAAGTAATTGATTCGCAAAAGAAAATACAATTAAACCAACATTTTTTATTTGATTTTGGGTTACAGAAAGGTTCACTTTCCCCATATATTTTTTATATAATAATATAAATAATTTTAAGAAATTTATTTGACATGTGCATTGTGTGATTTTAGACAAGAGTGAATGTTATGGTTTCACAATTCCAATCACTTTTGTATTCATTTGGTGATGATGTAACAGATAAGAGCCAAACATTATTGCAAATCATTACAAAATTTGCTGCAGCATATTGTTCAACAATCGATGGTACTTCAAAGAATATCGAAACAACTGAACTGTAATTAACAAAAATTGAATTATGTTTTTGCTAAAATAATAACTATTCTATTTATTTATAGGTGTGGTGGTGCTAGAATATGTTACATATTTCATGAAACGTTTGGCAAAGTTTTGGATTCTATTCATCCTCTGACGGGTTTATCCAAAATGGATGTGTTGACTGCTATCCGGAACGCCACAGGGCCAAGACCGGCATTATTTGTTCCAGAAGTGTCTTTTGAGTTATTGGTAAAAAGACAAATACGCCGATTAGAAGAACCATCTTTACGATGTGTAGAACTTGTTCATGAAGAAATGCAGCGTATGATTCAACACTGTGGAATTGAGTCACAACAAGAAATGATCAGATTCCCTAAGCTCCATGAAAGCATTGTAGATGTTGTTACACAGTTATTGCGCAGGCGTTTACCTACAACTAATGCAATGGTAAATCTGAGTCACAACAACAAATGATCAAATAATAATAAAGTTTATTTTTATTATGTCAATATTACAAGGTTGAAAATTTGGTGGCTATTGAACTTGCGTACATTAACACTAAACACCCAGACTTTCATAGAGATGCAGAACTCGTATCACTGATGATGAAAAGTGCTGAAGAAGACGAATTTTCAAGACAACGTATGTTGAGAAAATACAATGTGAACAATTCTGCTACTGGCTGTGATAGAGATGTAAGTGTGCGAACCTGTTGTTTGGTGTTTTGCATACTTTTGTGGTTGGTTGAATATAAAATACAACTGCTTTATCGTATGCCATAGATTTTCCTTTCTTCTCTGTGCTATATAATATATACTATGGTCATTATTACAAAATAAAATATTTTAGTACAAAACTATAAAATTCAATTAATATTAATTTTTATTTATTAATAATCCTATTTGTTATATTTTAACTGAATAATATTTTTAAAATGTTATATTTGTTATTGATATTAAACTGGTATTTTTGTGTAATAACACTTAATGACTAAAATAGTTGGATCTAGAGTAAATAATTTGCACGATGAATTTAATTTGGAAAATATATTTTATCATATTAATATATTATACATATCTAATGTCGCTCCATACCTCATAATTTACTGACAACTTTCAATTTTTGAATTTTCAAAGACAAATAAAAAATAATACCTTAGTGTTTGTTACTTACCATGAAAGTGTAGAAGAATATAGTATACCTCTACAAGATTTAGTTTGTCTCTATCTATTAATGTGTTCTTTGTTTTAAAGAGTGTCGTCAGCACGGGATCATTGAAGAAAACACCAAGGCAGCATCAAGCAGATATGAATGGGGAAATGAATTCTGTTGAATCGTCTCCAGCAACGACACCTGTGCATCAAGTGCAAAATGATTGTGTGCCTTCGAGTGTTGTCAGCAATTTTAACAGCATGGATTTGCAGAGTCCATCCAACAGGAACCTATCCGAGAAAGAACTACGTGATTGTGACGTAATCGGTACATAATATTCGTCTTCACTTAAAAATTATTATAATATTGTTAACTTGTTGAATGTTTTTTAATTTGTTTTTTTTATTGGTTTATAGAAAGATTGATCAAATCCTATTTCTACATTGTGAGAAAATCTATTCAAGATAGTGTTCCAAAGGCTATAATGCATTTTTTAGTAAATTTTGTGAAGAACTACTTGCAATCAGAACTAGTCACACATTTATACAAATCCGAACAAGTAGAAGAGTTACTTAATGAATCTGAACATATTTCTAATCGCAGAAAAGAAGCCATTGATATGCTGAAGGTATTGTATCTAAATGTCACCATCACTTTTCCATACAAAAATGGCTGTGAACTTTTTCTCTTTTCAATAGGCCTTACAGAATGCCAACAACATCATTAGCGAGATCCGTGAAGTACATGTCTGGTGAATATGTGAAGAAGATTTGACGTGTAGTATATAGTTCTTAAATAAATCCCCAAACAGTACATTATTACAAATCCGCCATTATTATTACTACTACTATTATTAAATGTAATGTACGGACCAAAATAATCTAGTATATACTATGGGGTACAAATAGTTTTAAATTCAATCCCCCCTCTCAATGATGTCTTAATGTGCATAAGTTATTATTTTTACTATGAATAAAAAAACCTATTAGGTATGAAATTATTGTACGCTTCAAATGTAGAATTAGAAACTAGAAATTTTTATTTTGTCCCTAGTTCCATCAGCATTGTTTTATTGGTTGATGATTTCAACATGAACTGCATTTATAATATTATATAGTTTTTATTCTACAAACAGTATAAAAACCCGTTTTAACACTATTTATTTTAATGTTTAAATTTCATTTATAATACTGTATTAATAATTATGAAACAAAAAATTTATTTATTCATATGGGTATAATTATAATATTTGATTTCACACAATACCTAATGTGTTTCGTTAGTTAATCAATTGTATTATTATTATTTTTTTTTTTTTTTAGACCGTTCAAGTTAAATTGTTTAATGTAAGTGATTAAGAGAACTTAATGCACTTTTTTTATAATAGTTAAATGATTTTCCTGTTATTCAAAATAATAATTGATGTTTGCAATTATTATAATAAATTTAACAAACTCTCTATAGAAAGTCTGTTTGTTACTTTGATCTAAATAATCAAATTGTTTATACTTTCTTATTCAACTATTAACTTTTGTTTTTACCCAATAATGATATATTTATGTAATATTTAAATCAAATTATCGAGATCTTACAAATCTAATATTTAATCTCCATATAACAGATACTAAAAGTGTTAAATGCTGTAGAAAAAACAAGTTTAAAATAGAAATTTACCCGGGACATTGAAAAATTGTGGGATATCCATTTAATGATAATATATTAATTATATATTTTATGCTTTACAGTTATAGTAGGTAATGTGTCTAAAAATTAAATATATAAGATAAACATTTTATTTATTCGTAGTAAATATAATATACAACCTCATGCAGTTGAATGTTTTGTAAACTAGTAAGCCAAATAGTAGATTAACTTAATTATTCATTTATTACTTTAAGAAATATATTTCCCAAGAAAATGACATTATACAATTTTTCTAAATTAGTTAACCAAATTAGACTACCCTGTTTTCTAGAACTTTATAACCATACATTTTTCAAACATTTGAAAACAAAACAATTGAACAGTCTCCAGTAATTTATATAATATAGTTTAAAAAGTATTAAAGTATTAACTGCACTTATTAATTATTATCATTAATAACGCTAGAAAAAATTTCAAAAATATTTTGAAATATATTGACAATAGGTAAAAAAAATATGCAGAATAAAAAAAGGAAATAATAATAATTGGATTAGGTAACACACATATTATGTTTGACTATTACTTGAAGGGCTGCAAAACTTCAATGTAATTTTTATGAAGCTTATTCACCCATGATTGACATTAGTAAATATAGTTAAATCATATATAATTTATAGTAAGTCTTTTACATATTAAATATTGTGCTTTTGTTTTTTAATATTTCTATATATTACTTATAGATTTAAAAATTTCCATTTTCTATAAATAATTTGAAATTGTGTTGTATATTTGTACATAGAAGATGATTATCTCTAAGTAGTGGTGTTGAATGCCTTTTAACCATAGAGATAAAGAGAGTGGTATATTGTTTCAAGTTTCTACGAATAATTTTTTTTTTTTTTGATAACAAAAAAGAAACAAAAATTGTTTAATGATAAATAATAAGTTAGCATAATATGTTTTAACGCACATAATTTATTATATTATACTATGAATTCAATTATTCTTCTCTGATAACAAGAATACTACTGCTATGAAAACCTTTATCCAGTCTTATTTATTTTCCAAATGAGGGAAATGATTAAACACAGGGGCGTAGGTATAAATTTCCTATGGGAGGGGTTTAAAGTAGGAATTGTTAGATACCTAGGAAAACTTATATTTTTGGTTAATTTTATCTAGTGTAAATTTAGTTTTCAATGGGGGGTTGAACCCCTCACCCCCCTTACCTACGCCCTTGATTAAACACGAGCTTTTTTTAATGCACAGACGTTGCAGCATGTAAGTATGAAACTCCGGTATATATTTTTTATCTTAATAATTCCATAGTAGCAAAACAATAAATACTGCATCATTGATTTGAATTTAAGTAAGTTGACATCCAAAAGGACACTTATTGATATGAGTTTGATAAATAAAACTGTTAAAACTTTGAAACAGGTCAGAGGTTTTTGTAAAACTTTTTACTATACTTGTTTATAATTTTTGGTATAAAATAATAAGTAGTTATATTTTATAAAGTACAATAATTTCTTAGATATGTTCTCAATTTATGTGCAGTGTTCAAAAGTAACTTTCAGTTGCAAATAATTCATTCTGGTGAAAACACTTAAAAAGATATTATAAGATATTACCTATATACATAATATATATATATTATATTAAAAAATATTATCTATATAAGATCTACTATTGTCAGTTATAGATTGAATTATTTAGCAATTTTAAGTATAGAAGATAATAATATTCTTTAAGATCTGAATTAATTAATACATTTTTTTTTTTAATTACTTTTGGAATAATAATCATATTTTAGTACAACAATAAATGATTTAACTTTTAAAAACCGCAGTCATTACAGTTTTTTTATGCTTCACCATATTTGGTTATGTACCAGATACAAAGTAGATTTACTGCCTTTCACTCTAAAAATCTGTTTAATTTGATATTGTAAAAAACTAAAATGTATTTTCATAGTATTATTTTTATATGTAAATAACTTTTTTGCATGAATAACTACTAGCTAGTGTATAAGTGTATATTAGTATATTATTTGCAGCTCTAGACGTTGACACGTTCATTGTTTTGTAAGTAATTGTTAAAAATTAAAAGAATCTTTAGGTGTTTTCAAGCCTTGAAAATAAAGGTTTGGGAGAGAGAGAGAGCAACGCATTGTAGGAACTCAACAATTTTTGATTTTTCTATCTTATCAAACTGCATATATGTGAGTAAAGCCGTCATATTCATTAAGGAACAATGATATTAGGGTATAGGCCGCAGAGTATCATTGCCGTGCCGGCTAAGCACAATTCTTCTTAATTTGGATTTGACTTGCCAGATTATAAACTGTATTTACTGTGAAATATTAAATTATGTCATTGTCAGTTGTATAATAGTTTTTGAAGTCGTGTGCTAACAAGTTGTAGTGAATGTGTCTGTTACATTCTTAAATTTTTGAACCAACTTCAAAATGCCTAAAATTAAATCATTAAATAGTTTTGTTTTAAATTTGTATTTGAATATATGATATTTTTGACAATAGTATTTTTTTTTTGTATTTAGAATTTATATTATATAACATGTTTTTTATGTATTTGCTATTTTTTAAATCTTCAGGGTATTTTTACATTTTAATACTGATAAACGTCCTAAAGAGCAATAATATTATGCAACTGGTCATCTAAGACCAACAAATTTAATTTTTATACTATTATAAAAACTTGACATATTTTACATTTTTACCTGTTATTACCCTTGTAGGATAACTTACTATTTCTGATTTATCAAAGATCTGTGTACACAGTAAGACTAATCATGAAGTACATGTTACAAAAACTAAAAATTGTTTTCATAATTTTTACCACAATATACATTACTTCTATTATAAGAATTTAAATGAGCATTTTTCTCAATAAATTTATGGTCACAAGGAATTTCATGGAATAATTAAAAAAAAAACACAAAGTATAGTTTAAAATATATTTTCATTTATTTAATTTAATATAATTCAAGCTTTACTAAAAAAAATTCTATCAGTCTACTTCACATCAGAATCATACAAAACTAAGTACCAAAAAAAAAAAAAAAAATGTATATATAAATCGGCCGTTGAGCTTTGCTTGTACAATATTATCAAACATAAGAAACGACTTTAAAAATTGTACTAACAAATTTATTGACTAGAAACTTAAAGTAGTTTAAAAAAAGTTATTACTTCGTACAAAGGTTTCAGTTACAAAAAAAAAAAAAGGAAAAAATAGGTAATAAATAAATTACATTATTTATACGTAATAATAATATTGATAAAAAAAAAAATAAAAAATAGGAGGACTAGAAAGATTTATTTGTATTACAAAATAGTTAAAATTAATAAGGACTAATTGTGATGTATCATTAGTTATTAGGTTTATTTAACCAATATGTATTTAAAAAAGTATATAATATTGTAATGAGTTTCAGTTATACATTAAAAAAAATTGAAATGGACAAGTAATTTGTTAGTACAAAGTGCAATTTTAATATTATCGTATACAAACAGTAGGTAGACATCAATCTTTAAAATGTAAAATAAAAAAAACTAATAAGAAATAAGTCATAAAATAAAAATTAATATTAATTCATTTTTCTACATATTAGTTTATAAAACAGGGCTTTGAATATGGTTATATTAATATGGTAAATTATAATAATGACCAAGTTACAACAACTTTATTGCAAATAGTAAATAATAATAATAATAATAATAAAAAAAAAAAAAAAAAAACAAAAACTCATAACGAATAATAGAAGTTAAGCAATACGTTTTATGGGGTATGTACTCAAACCAGACCTAACATACAAACAATACTTTAATAAATCTACATAAAAAAAATATTGTTGATAACAAAGACAATTTTGTTCGTTAAACAATCTAAAAGTAGTAAGGAATACATACTACACCGAACACAGTGGTATAGTAATAGTGATTTATAATAATTCTTTCTAATACTTAAGTTGTAAAAAAATAGGAATTTTTTAAAAGTCCAGGTTTTATAATCATAAATACAATCTATATTATTTGATTTATCACAAATATGCCAAAATGTAACATATAAATTTGTATAGTATGCAGTAAATCGTATGCATTTCAAACTACTGTCATGAACATTCTTGAGGTAGTTTTGTTTACTGACATTAAATACAATGTTATGTGTAAATGTAATAGCCATGAGAAAGAGAAGATGAATACATGAATATTTTCTATTATTAATCATATTTATTTTACTGTCCAGGAAACTCAATTGACGACTCTCGTAAGAAATAAATTACTATAAAAAAACTTAAGTATCTAAATAAATAAAAATATGTTAAAACTTAAAATTAAATACTATTTTCAATGTTTGGTTTTATAAAGTAATACACATTATCATATAATAAGTGATAGTTTACGCAAATGTAGATTTTGGTTGATGTTTAACTATCTAGAGTACACTCACAGAAATAGTTAATTTTAAATGCAAATTTTAGAATGGAATTTTAGTGTTTTATGTGTTTGAATTAGTAAGATCCAAAAAATATTCTTTAAAATTATTACATAAGTAATTTATTAATGCTCACTTCTACAGTTCTATCACAAACACTATCATTTTTAATTCATTATATATAAAATATATTACAGATACCATTATAAAAACGTCTTAAGCATATAGGATGATTAGCGATGTTTAAATTTATTTCAGTTTTTAACACTGAAAAACATCTTCTAATTCTAAATTAAGATTGCACTATAAAATTTATTCTTAAACTATATTATAAACTAAGTACAAATTAATCCGTTTTTCCTTTCTAATGTGAAGTTACAAAATTACTCTGTACAACCAAAATAATAATTGTCTTACAAATAGATGAATGTGATGAATACTTAGTTTTTGTAACACACCATATTCAAAAGATAATAATTATATAATATAGGCCACAAATACTTAAGAGAACGAAGGAAAGATATAAAAATATATTTCATCAAAATTAGATCAACTTGATACAAAACATACATAATTTCTATAAATCTACAGTATAAATTATTACTTGGTATACTTATTTTATTCATTTAGGCCTAAAGGATGATTGATAAAACATAACTTTATTACTAAGTTAGTTTTCAATCTATAAATTGAAATTAAAACAAAACAAAAAAAATGGCAACCTTTTAAATCAAAATTTTACAACAAAAATAAATAAATACTCTTAAAAAAAAAAACTCACTTGGAAGTTATAAAAAATATAATTACAATGGCGTTTCTTTTCGCCATTTAAAACTATCAGTGGGCAAATGAGGTGTTTTATTTTTACGTCCAGCAGCCATTTCTAAACCATTACGAATAGCTGGCATTATCCTTAATGCTGGATTAGTAACAATACCATTACGTTTTTGCTTATTGTTTCCCAAATTTTTATTATAACTAAAACAAAATATTATAAAAATTAACATAATAATCATTAAATAAAATATATATATCATGATAATATAATATGTACTTGGAATCAGAAGTAGATTTTTTTATCACAGCCTTATTACCAAGAATAATTCGCATATGAGTGTCACGTGAAAAATGATCATCTGTCAATACTGAAATAATATTGAAATGTAAGTACATACAAATTCAAAACATAAAACATAAGTCATAGGTAAAGTTTGGATGTAATTACAATTAAATATGTTGCAATAATATATTAAGATGTATGATATCAAAAAATATGCTCTTAATATATCAAGTACCTACGTTCAAAAATGTTAGAAATTGATGGGAATATTAATAATAATTAAATTCAAATTTTCAATTAATACATATAGTAAGCTTTTTATATAATAGTCTATTATTATAAATTTAAAAAATATATATATTATTATAAATTACCTAAATTATGAAAAAATGACTTTAAAATGTTTAAAAATAACGTTAAAAAACACAAAAAATGCAAAATAAAATTAGAATATTCTGCATCAAGAGAGCATGAAACAAATTTTTAGCCAAGATAGAATTTTATAGAATTAAAGGAAAAAATGCAAAAGTCATCAACATTCTAACTCTAATAATAAATAAATTCAAAAAATAGAATTTTAAATTGAAAACAACATAATTGGAGAACAAAATATATTTTTGAGAGAGAGATCAGTACCGCTATTCGACCAAAACTTGTCTGTTTTCGTGCATCTCCCATTCAACCGCCTATCGACAGTTGCACATAGTGGGGGAAATGGTTCCCTGCACTGTCTTCTGCATGCGAGTGACGGTACTGATCTCTCGTGGGCCGGAGTATATATACTTGAAATACAAAGAAAATGTCTTAATAAAAAAATACTATCGAGTTGAAATGCTAAAAATATTATTTAGAAGTAAGTATTCTTGAATTGGAAGACAATTATTTTAATTATATACTTTTTTTAATATTTTAAACCAATTGAAAAATGAAAACGAATATAATATTTTACCACTTAGGAATAGTTTTTAATAAATAAAACATTAATTAAATCTAATAGATTCAACAAAGTATTTAAAATTTGAAATTTATTTTTCAGGTTTCAAAAAAAAAAAAAAAAATGTTAATAAAAAAGGGGTCAGTTATTTAAAATCAATGAATGACTACCATGAATACTCGGAGCTGAAGGTTCTTCTAAATTTGGGCTGTGTGGTGGTGTTGCATATATAGGACTCTGCAAAGGACTTAGTACTTTAGAAGTGGGTCTTGACTTGATACGTCGACTACATTGTTGTAATTTTTGTGTAAAAGTCAATGGTGTCAACTGCAAAATATAATGATATTATTTACCGTTTAAAATATATTCTCAACATGTTTATTAGTAAAAAATTTTTACCTGTTTTGGTAAATCTTGGTGAGAACTTTTGGTACTATCAGTCAAATTAGAACTGGATTTGCTATAGTTTGAAACAAATGATGTTCGTTTAGCTGTTGAATCTGGCGATTCAATGGGAGATGAATCATGAATTGGAGCATGATTGGTACAAGATAATAATGGGTTCACTAATATAGCTGAGGATGGTTTAGTTTCAGTTGTTGAACCAGAACCACAAGAAGTATTAGCTGTATTAAATCCACTACCTGAAAATAAGATTTATTTGATATAATCCTTTTTAAATATAAAAATGATTTTTTTTTTTTTTAATTACTTTCGTTTTTTGTAGGACAAAATTGTTCAAGTAACTTGACAATATTATCATGGCCACTTTTTGCAGCAATTTTTATGGCATTCCGTCCACAGTGGTCAGATACTAATGGGCTGGCACCTTGCATTAACAATAATCGAACACAAGTCTCATTACCTTCTTGAGAAGCAATACCTATTTAATTTAAAAATAAAACATTTAAATTCACAATAGTTTAAAACAAAAATAACATTTAAAAGAAACACAATATGCATGACACTTAAGTTAAACTATAATGATTTAGTAAAAAAAAAAAAAAATTAAATTTAAAGGAATGTATTATATGTTTTAATATTATATAGAAAAAATTAAGCGAATACTGTGATGTCATAAAAAATGTAATAGAACTTATTAATAATCTTAATTTAGTATATTCTGCATTTAAATTTAAAGAATACAAATATTTTATAATAATTTTAACAATAAATAGTATATAATATATTATATTATAATAGCTATTGTGAGTAATATAATAATAAATGACTGAAGTTGAAATTACACAATTAAAATAATAATACAAATTTAAGTAATTAAAGATATAATATAATGTATATATATATATATATTGAAATATTTTGAAAATTATAAAAAGATAAGAAATACATTATTTTAATTAAAAACACAATAGCAAGGTATCAATACTTTTAGTCATATTATGTATAATAATAATTTACCCAAGGCTGTTGCTCCTTGATTACAGGCATGATTAACATTAGCCCCATGTTCAATTAACAACCGAACAATGATAGAATGCCCTTGCCATGCAGCCAAGTGAAGAGGTGTTCTATTTTCATTATCAGTTGCATTTAAATTGGCTTTTCCAAGTTTCAACAATAACGATACCATTTCACAGTGACCTTGCCAACAACTAACATGTAAAGCAGTTCGACCCTACAAAAAAAAAAATCAGAAGTTTTTAGTGAAATTTTTCTAAAATTTCAAAATAAATAAGAATTTAACATTTTAACAATATTAACTATGAACATTTTAGAATAAATTTAATTTAAATAGTTGATAACCCTTTCCTTAGAATATTAGTATAAATCAAGATTAAAACTCATTAAAAATTAGTATAATTATGGGAATTTAAACAATTTTACTAATGAATATACAATATGTGAAATAGAATTGATATTTCAAAATTTTTATCAAAATAAATGAAATCTAGTTTACTAAATACATAAATATTTAATAGTAAAAAACGATATTTATTAAACATAAATTTCTAAGTCTATAATTAGTAAATAAATTTGAAATTACAAAACAACTATTAATAATATTATTTATAGAACTACGATATGTTTAATTATTATGATTATTTTATAATGCTAAATATATTTTTGTAATAATAACAATTTAATAAAATTTGAATTGATATTAAATAATTATTTTGAAGGATTTGTAGATCTTAATCAGAAGTAATACAATTTTATTTATGTTGAAGAATAAAGTTTTTAGTTTAAAACACACAGTACTAACTTCAGAATCTGTGCTTTCAACATCTGCTCCACCAGGGTCAATAAAAAATTTAGCCATTGCTAAATGATTTTCAAGAGCAAGAACATAAAGAGTACTTCGACCATCAGCATCTTTTTTGTTTACGTCTACTCCATATTCTACAAGACTTCTAACTACTTCAATATGGCCTTCCAACGCAGCTAATCTAAAAGTTTACACAAAATATTAAGAATAATTTACAAAATTATAATTATTTAAGCCAAAAAAACTATACCTTAAAGCAGTTCTTCCATCATGGGCTTTTTGATCTGGAGGAGCTCCATAGTTTTTCAAAAATTCACTTACTAATTCTGAATGCCCTTCTTCAGCAGCTAACATTAATGGTGGTTTACCATCATTATCAGTTTGGTCAATTTTTGCTCCACTCTCCAACAATGTTCTGCAAACAACTTGATGACCTTCGAATGCAGCATAATGTAATGGTGTCCAACCAGAATTATCTCTATGTTGTTCATCAAGACCTGAAATATATAACTTTTTATAACTAAAGCTCGTAAATTGATGCATTTTTCATTATTTTTTGGAACTTTTAGACGATGCTCTTTTGGCTACAAATGTGTTTAATAAGCATGTGAATCTGAATAATTAATTTTTGTTTTGCATTTTTTAGTTTTTAGTCATAATTTGACATTTTTAGGTCATTTTCCTACATTTCACTGATTTAACACTAGTTGACTTCTTATAGTTTCTTGTCGACCATTATGCAGATAACTTAAAACATGGAAATTTATAAAACAAATACTTGTATCTTTTTTATTTTATTTGTTGTCATTTATAAATGATATTTGCATTTTTTTAATGTTTCTAAAGTCATCAACTTCTGAGTCAAATTAATAACTATAACAATTTTAAAGTAAAAATTTACTATTCGATATTCAAAGTAAGGAAGACAGTTCACATGGGTTTAGAATCAAGAAATTAATATCTTTATGTATTAGATGTTGTACAAAATAAAAACAAGTTAACTAAATTAGATTAAATAGTTAATAAATTATTTTAAGTTAAATATCTATTATGAAATAGTTGAAATTGTACCTATCCTCAAAAGAGAATTTTAAGGTGTTTTTTGAATCAGCAAAAATAGGTATAAAATGGATTAAAGTAAAAAGAGGATATATTTAAAAATGATTTATAGGAAGGAAGGAAGGAAGGAATTTTTTTTAAGAAAAATGTAATATTTAAAACCTGTTTTGAAACAAATAACATCCTTATTATCCTTATTTACATGACATTTGTCAAACTTAGAATATTAAAAAAACATACCTCTATCTAGTAGTTGTGATACCACAACATTGTTCCCTTGAGCTGCAGACACACTAAGCACAGTACGTCCTTCATTATCTATGCTGTCCACATAACAACCCCAAAAAAGTAAAAGTGAAACACATGCAGGATGTCCCATTGATGCAGCAGCCCACAAAGGCGTTCTACCTAACTTATCACAGTGGTCTACATCAGCTTCTGCTTCTAACAAAATTTCACAAACATCTCTGAAAATAACAATAATGAATTAAATTAAAATGGACAATAATTTTGTTAATTAAATATTAGTATTACCTATGGCCTTCGAATGCGGCAACAAGTAAAGGTGTCATCCCATCTTTATCTTCGTGATCAACAAAAGCTCCAGATTCCAACAATAAAGTGACAACCTTGGCATATCCTCCATTAGTAGGTGCACATAAAGCAGCAACACTCAAAGCAGTACGGCCATCACTATCTTGATGATTGATATTCGCACCATTATCCAGCAATTTTCCAACAATATGGGCATGGCCCATATACGCAGCAGCAATCAATGGTGTTCTACCATCACCATCAGTAGTATTAGGGTTTGCACCGGCTTCTAGTAATTTTATCACAACATCATTGTGACCTCCCCAAGCTGCAGCACGTAATGCTCCACGTCCTTCACAATCAGAGCATTCTACATCAGCTCCATGTTTGAGCAATAACTCCACTACCTAATATTATATGATATAATTAGTCAATTTATTATTTAGTTGGTCAAAATGTATGTTATTACTTGTGAGTGACCACCCCATGCAGCAGCCCTTAAAGCAGTCCACCCTTCAACATCTGCGTGATCTATTTTACAGTTATATTTTAATAGAAGCTGAAACAAAAATAGTTAACTGTAAAAATTATTACGAAAATAACAATGATAAGTATAATTACTGAGAGTATGATTTTAAAAAAAAGTAAAAATTGTATCTTTTAACTCTGGAGATATTATCATACATGGTACAATTTTGTTTAATATTTACAAATAAATATCAATGCCATAAACATTTAATTATCAATATTTTAAAATGAAAAAAAAAAAAGTATTGCAGAAGAAATAAAGAAAAAAACCATTTTCACTGTCAAGCATTATCTATTTTATTTATAAATTTAAATTATAAAAAATTGTATTTATTTTTTTATCATTGATTAAAAGACTATTCTCTATAAGCAATACTAGTTAGGAGACAACCCTACTAAGCTTTTGTACAATTTTTATTTTATAACCAATGATTAATCTTTGTGTTATAAATAATATGTATAAAACATATGTTCTAAACAATGGAATAATTATTGCGTTAAGTACCATCCTTATTTCTAATATGGACATACAAGCCAAATCATTGTTAACATTAATTTAATTTGTGAATTACAGCATATTTATTATTATCCCAATTTAAATTTAATAGTTGTGGTAACTTACATTTACTACTTTAATTAAATCGAAAATTTATTTATGATAATAATATAATTTAAGAGCACATTATAAAAATTTAACTAATTATAAAATAATAAAAAAATTCTTCAAATTAAGAAAAAAAGCTCGCTAAGAAGATATCATACTTGCATGTGTTATCTTTATCTTACTATTGCATAACATACCAAAACATCTAGAAATTCTAATTTTTTGTTGTTATCCTAAATATTAGTATGAATTGATCTGTTATTAAACTATAAGTTAAGAAGATAATGTGTTCTCTCATCAATTGTTAAGTGAATTATGAACATTTTTAAATATTGATATTTTATACTCATAACTCCCTTAAAAATTAAAGTACTGTAAAAAATTCAACAAAAGAATATGGATTATGTTAATACATTTAAGTTTAATAGGGTGATTTACATCACTATTTAAGCTAAATACACAAAATTGGACTAGATGAATAAATATTATGGTATGTAATGTGTTAGTAAGACGGAGGATAAACATTATAGTAGTATGATGTTATAATATCCTGTTAAATTGTACAATGTATAATATAATATACATATGCAGCTCTATTAAAGATTAATTAATATGTGTTCGCAAAAAAATATATAAATAAATGAAGAGTTATCAATAAAACTACAAGAGCTATACTTATTTAAAAAAAAAAAAGACAAAATCTTTGAGAAATATGAAAAATATCACTTGCAGCAAATTAAATTTTAACCAATGATAAATTTCAGTAATAAATAATACTAAATAAAATATATGCATAATTTATTTAAATACCTCTACAACTTCAAGATAACCATGACGTGCAGCTATATTAAGTGGAGTTTGTCCATTATTATCATTCACTTCTAAATTTATATCTGAATGAGCTTTTAATAAATCTTGAAGAACATTTAAATTTCCATCCATTGCAAGTAAATGTAAAGTATTCCTACCATTGATATCTACTTCATATAAATTTGAAGGTAATGAAGTATTTGAATAAAGTGCTAAATTTTTTTCAAATTTCGGGGATGATACTAATCCAAAATTTGTTTCAAACTAAAAAAATTAATTACAGTTAATAAACGATAAAATGTCAATAAGCTTTTTTTTTTTTACCTTATTAGATTTAAGATCGACATCTGATTTAAAACAATTATTGGCTCCTTCCAAAAAATTAACAGTTTTTCTATCATAACAAGGAATTGTCATACTATCAGAAATTTGTGCCCCACTGTCAATCAACCATAGTAATGGTAATAAATTTGTGTCAGAAAAATTTGTCCAGACTGGTAATGGATTTACTCTTGATAAATGATAAGCTAATTTATGAGTTTCTTCATACCCAGGAGGTTTTGAACATCTAAATAAGTATAAAAAAATTAAACGTAACATAAAAGTTAAAAAGTGTAAATTATTATCAATTAATTATTAATATTATTAATTTAAAATTATAAATTATTTTAGAAAATAAATACTTGAGGGTATAATGAAAAGCAATCATAGCATGTCCTTCATTAGCGGAGCACAAAAACCTTCTAGTGCAATGTTTGACATCTAGGAACCACTCTCCGAAACTGTGATGAAATTGTATTATCTTTGAATCTCTTGGTAATGAAAATATTCTTCTTAATAAGCTAAATCGTTTGTGAAATTCCTCAACAGTCATGTATTGGTATACAGAATGTATAATACTACTTAATTGTTCTTCTGATAAAGGTTCAGGGGATGCTAAGATTACATTTAATAAAGGTCGTACCTAAAATACAAATGTTAAGTTTAATTTATTATAAGGATTCAATTTATATATTTTTGGATGTACTTACTTTTGAAAAATGTTTTGAATTCAAAAGCCTCTGGCAAAACCATAAATACAGTCCATTAAGAGTTCCAGGAATATCTTTAATTTCCCTCAAGACTACACATCCATCGGCTATTCCATCTAATACCCTTTCCAAGTAAAGAAAACAACCATTACTTTTAATATGCAACTGATTTAACATTTCTGCTGTATCTCTACTCATATGTTGGCGTAAAGATTCCTCAGATTCCAAACGGCTCAATATGTACTGTTGTATATCTCTAACTACCTATGAATAAATATTAAATTAAATTAAATTAAAAAACAGGTAACAAATTAATAAAAATATTACATACAATTGTAATAAATATAAATAACAAAAAAATAGTATACATACTTGTGATTTACGGAGATCATCTATGCAAATTTTACGAAAACCAGAGAACATACGAGCAACATTTTTATTTTGCCTACGTGTTGTACAAATAAGCATCAACCATTGAGGAAATAAATGATGATGAGTAGCTAATAGCTCTGTAATAGTTTTACTTGAATTATTCTTAAACTTAGGATCAGATCTATCATTTGAACATAATCCTTCATCAACTGAATCAACTAAAAGAAACATTGTATGTTTTGGTAATTCAAGATCAATTAATGGAAATACAACAGCTTTTTTAAATGCATCATCAGCATCTTTTACTATATTGATTGGAGACAAAGATTCTTGTATTGCTGGATCAGATTTTAATCTTTCTTTGTATGATTTGGGCAATGAATCAGATAACTGTGAAATCAAACTTAGAATAAAATGTGTAACTGATAATGTGTTGATATTTTGAGCTTGACAAAAATGATAAGCCAATAGTCTTCTATTTAATGCACGCTGTTGCCTGCCGGATGGATGAACAATTTCGCAGCATAATGAAGTTTTTCCACATCCAGCACCTCCAACTAGTAGTGCTCCACATGTTTTCCAATTGCTCCTTTGATCAAAGCAATGTAATAATTTTTGAAATACCCATTCACGGCAATAGAATGGTTTTTGAGCCAAATCACTTGAAGTCATTTTGTTCTGATTGTTTTCATATTAGTTAAAAAGTTCTTAATCATTGATATCATAGGTCAATTTAAAATTATTAATTTAACTATTCATATGTAATAAAATACAGGTAATCTGAAATATAAAAAAATGTAATTAATTTTTTTATCATAAGTACCCACTAAAGATGAGTATATCTTTGCATAACTATTAAGTAAGTTATATAAAAAAAAAATCATTTATAATGATATAGAACATTATGCTAGCAAAAAAGTTAAATTAAAACGAAAAAAAAAATCATGATTAATTGCTGAGATTATGTAAAGTTTTGACTCTACTGCACTACCTATACCTTTATATTATACATTACATAGTAAATACCTAAAAGCAATGCATTTAAACTTGACTTTTATCAAATGTAGGAAATGAGTAGATACAAATTTATTAGTTGAAATCATTGTTTATTCTAAAAATATATAAAATATATAATAAACAATTATTATAAAATTGTTTTCATAACATGCCAATGAGGTTATCATGAATGGATCTTAATGGAAATAATTTTATGAACCTTGAACTTGATTAATAAATACACAATTGCAACACAAAAAAAATGTACTAGGTAATACCTATTGTATAACATATTTCATAGTAAATATGTTTAATGTTTATATTAAAATATACGTAATCTAGAAATGTTTTTTATTTAAATAATATTAAAATGTAAGGTAAAAGTGGCAATACTAATTAAGAGGACACTACACCTATTTACGTTGTCACAGACTTACAAATACATAACATAGCTAATTGTTCATTCTGAAGAATCTATTTAACTCTTTTATGCTTAATACTGCAGTGATTTTACTTATAATCAAATTAAAATTTAAGAATATCCAAGTACGTTTTTTTTTATAATTTTCTATAATTATAAATTGTTTATGCATTTTAAAATCTTCATAACTAGCCTCAAATTAAAATATAAAAGTTTAGCAGATAATATTCTTCTATTTAAGTTTACTATAATAATAGGTTTGTTTCAGCATAGTGTTACTAACTTTCAGTGTATGCGCAAAGCCAAAAACGTGTTCCAGCAGATCACTAGTTGCAAACTTGTCATGTTAGACGCATATTCGTTTGATTATATGTTGCTAACAATTATAACTAGTTAGCAACAATATGCTGGAACAAACCTATTAAGTATTAAAGAATTGAATGGATTCATTAGAATTACAATTTGCTATATTATGCTGTTTTTAAGACAGAGACAATGTATACCTACAGATTATTTAAACTAAGAAGTTATTTTTTTTTTTGATAAAATGTAATATCTACCTACTCCATTAATCATATTTTACAATTATTTTCATTTAGGTAGGTATATACGTTTTATATTTCATTTATAATTACTTTATGCTTTTACCTATATGTTTATTTAATAAATATAATTATAATATAAAAGTATAGATTCTAAAGTAATGAAAAATATTTTTACTAGCAATTCATTTTATTCCCCAGTTCACACCAAATACAATAGCCTATTATCCAGTAAATAATCACGATTAATTAAATTTGTTTTAGATGGTATACATATAACAAGACAACAAAATTGTCGATTGACCAAAACTTAACCAACCATCATATTGCCCCAAAAATAAACAGTACGTTAATTAGTTGACTGCATAAATCATTGCATTTCCTAATAGGTCTTAATAGTGGTACAGAGTATGTTTATTTAGCCTGGTATATTTACTATGAAGAATCATTGGATAGAAAAGGAGCTGCTTGTATTCAAAATAAATTGAACACAGAAATAATTTAATAATTACTCATTGAAATGCTCAAAATATTTCTGATCATTTTTAAAAAATTGTGATGAATATCATAAAGTTGCTCGGTGCTCTAAGAAACGATATTATTCATAATGAGTAATGAATCAAAACCTACCTATGACTCGTGCTAATTTTGTCATTGTACATTCCTTATCAATGTGACAAACACAAATTACGACATCAATAACCATATAAATTTAATTTATATGTATGCATTATTGGTATTTATGTTTAATATGAGTTGGATATTGTTCAGACAAATTGAGTACCTATCTATTGTAATATTATAGATGTGTTTCGCGTCTCGAACGACGAGTGTCGGTTAGAACTGTTGCTCGAACCCAAGTGTTTTTACACTTGACCGGATCGAGCCCTGGTGTCCGGGACCTACGATCCCCGTCAAACGGCAAAACCACTGACACTCGACGTCCGGCTGCTGCGCACCGTTCTTACCTGTGAGACAACGGTGACAATAGACAGACGGACCTCCGTGACACAACAGAAGGTAGCATGACGGTCGACCGGAACGAAACGCGCTGGCTGACACACGGACGGACGTCCGTCTCTCGGCAAAACAGTCGAACGGGGTAAAACCCGGAGGACAGACAACACGAGCTCGTCGGCGTCGGAACAAAATGCGACGACAAACGACACGCGCGACGTTATCGTTCGGACGCGGTTTGATTTCAGCCGTCACCGGTCGAGTAAACAAAAACAAAACGGAATGGGATGGAGAAAAAAAAAAAAAAACGAAATTAATTCTCGCTGGTTAATATCACTTCCCCGCACCGTCCGTACGATGTGTGTGTGCGCGCGTGTGTGTGCGCGTGTGTGTGTTGTGCGTGTGTGACCGAATACGCACTACGGCGGATTCTATCGGCGGCGGTAGTAATCGGCCGATCGGTAGGGGGGCGGCGATAGTGGTGAGGGCGGCGGCGGAGAAACAATTTCAAGCGTGTGATATCCGCGCCGCCGCCGCCGCCGCTGCTGTGTAAAATCCGGCGAACGTGCGTGCGCGTGTGCGCGAGCGTTGGGTTCTGCGCTACTTGCGAATACGGTGGCGGTGTAGTGGGTGCTGTTGTAGTAGTTGTTTGGAACGTAGTCGTCCTGACGTCACGCCACCGCGGTTTCCTCTGCCTCCACCGTTGTCGGTATGATATTATCATCTCGTTGATAACGTATATTAACGTCGTCGTCGAATAGCCGCGGTATAAGGTCTACGTCGTCGCTTTATGGGGTCAAAATAATTATTATTGCCGTTTGTGCAATTATTGCGCGTTCACGATAGCTGCTCCCATGTAGATGTATTTTCTTCGGAGAAATAACTCGCTGCTCGGTGGCACCCGAGAGAGGAGAAAATGACTGATAGGTGTGAGGAATTTAATAGGGTTTTAGTCCGTATAACAATAAATACATCGTAATATGAAAATTCGACGAAAAAACGTACGATTATTATTTATTATTACTATAAAGTACCCATTATAGATATTTATCACATAATATGGATCGACAAAATCCTTAATATCGATCAATCATCACGATCGCAGTGCGTATTTGTCTATCATTTGTTCGCGTTTAAAATTAATTTTTATACATTGTATTTATTATTATTCCATTTTTAATTTTTTTTTTTTTTAAGGCTGTTGAAAGCGGGTCGATTTTTGGTCGTTTTTTTGTGAATTTAGACCAATAAGCGAAAGAAAAATTTACCCAGTAACATCAAAATTTTAATTTTGAAAACGTGTTTAAATTCCTTATTCTCTTTTCTAAGTTTTGTAGGAAATGGATTTTCGATTTTTTTTAGTAAAATTAAAATAAGATGAACTTTGAAAAAAAAAGTTATATGCAGTCCCTAAAATTGTGTGTAGTACGAAAAGTGCAGTGTGTAGTACGAAATTTAAAAGTGTTATTCTAATTAAACATTTATAATAATATTATGTATAATTTTATATCTTCACATTTTTAAAAAATATTTTAATGCAAACCACATTTTAATTATTATCTACATTCTACACAGATACACGATACACTGTAAACAATATTTTGTGTTGTTACGTCTTATACTCTAATTATTATAGTTATTATTATTTATTGTTATTGAGAATAAGTTATATTTATTATTATCAGCTAAGTTGTAATAAATGTGCAGTATATACACGGAATATATTCTGTGGTATACATAAAAACAAAAATAGTTACTAGCTCTTGCTCTTTCTCATTTCTTACGGAGTTTAGTTGTTAGTAATAGTTTTATTTCTACGTATTTCCACAGTGGATAAATTTTTAATAAAATTGAATGCTAAGTATTACTAAGTACTAAGTATTTTACTCAAATATAGTTATTTTGTTATTTGTTTTTGAAGTTCCTTTATAATT